>JAPMOR010007308.1:279962-304694 GCA_026543865.1 Argiope aurantia
TTATAATTCAGTTAATTTTAAACAATTCAAGTATGTTTTTATTTTTACCTATTTAGCAATAAAATTGTTTCAGTATGTTTTTAAAATTCATGAGGATTTTGGAAAATTGATTTTCTTTTGTATTGTTTCTTTCAGCTATATTTCACAATAATTGCATGTTCTTAGCTCATCAGTTGTGCACTTTAGGAAGTCTTTATCAGAGTGATTTCCAAACAGAAATAACCATGACATTTGTAGATTTAGTTCCTGAAATTAAAAAGTTAGGTTCTGAAGCTTTCCTTGCACAAATGAGACACCAAAGACATCAACTTCTCCAGCTATTACAAGAACAGCAAGGTATTGTTGCAAATATTAAAATTTATTAATTAAAAATTTTATGATGGCATTTAAAGAAAATTTATTAAAATAAACTCTTAATTAAACATGTGAAACCCGATGGCATAGTGGCAGCGCTTCACGCACAGGTACAAGATTCGATCCTCGGGCAGGGTAAGGTCGACTCAGCCTTTCATGCAATCAGCGTCTCTAAGGTTGATCAAGCCTTCAGTGGGACGATAAACTGAGGACCAAGCGTGCTTGAGAACTAAACATTGGGGGCTCCATATAAAGCTGACCACCTAACCGGGACATATGCCTCGCACACACTCGTTCAAGAAAGCAGATATGAGCACTGTAGGCCTTGGCCCACATAGGGTTGTTGTGCAACTAAGTTCAGTTTTTAATTAAACATGTAATTTTCATTCAGTGTTTGGAGGATTTTATAAGCCTACAATCATTTAGATACCGGAATCTCTCATTCATGTGCTTGTAAAATTAAGGAGTTCAAAAAGTTTTTTTTAAAAAAATGTTTGAATTAGAAAGGGGGAAAAAAATAACATGGCTATGATTTTTTTTAAAGCTCTTATGTAATTGTGATTTCTCTAAAAATATTGAAGATGGTCTAAATTAGTTTGTATTGCAATTTTCAGGGTTTATTTTTGATTAAAATTAATTTCAATGTAGCTTACACTGATATAACAGCCAGAAGCAAGAGTTAGGTGAATGTGAATAGATTAAGAAAATACATTTGTGCAGAAAATTAATATGCTATAGTTGGTGTTTACATTTGCTAAAACACTGGTGAAAACTTCAGAGAGGAGGAATCAGATGTCAATTATCATTTATTCTATTATTAAGAATATATACTTTTAAAAATGTAATTTTAATAATTTTTTTATTTGAGACCTTCATGTTATTGATGCAGAAGTATTCTTTAAATTAATTTTGTTAACAATTTTGAAATCTTAATGTAATTTTAAATTATAACAAATTATGTCAGTTATAAGAAATTAAATACAGTAATTTGTTACATAATGTACTCCCATGTAAAGAAAATTTCTGTTATGTGATGAAAAAAAGTGAGCAGTTCTATTACAGCATGAAAAACAGTTCAATTCATAAACTTATATCTTGTTTATATACAAACAATGAATCCAAGAGTTAAAAAAAATATTCTCATTACACTGTGCACAGATACAAATTAAAAATATATTTGAACTCTCATAATTTTGTCCAATAATGCATGTCTTATATAATGTAACTTCTTATTAAATAGAACATTCATTTGTGTTGTACTGGATTTCATTAAGGAGTGCTACATAAAGTCTTGGAAATAGAAATGAATTACTTTGCTAACAAAACTGCATATTATTTTTAAAAGAGTTATAGTATATTTTTAATGAGTAATTTTTTATTTACTTTGCTTTTAAAACTTTTTAACAGCTTTTGGCAGCAACATACTAGTTGATGATGGAGCTGTCAGTGCAGCTGAGAAAGCTATCCGACAATGCCTTTATCAGCTGCAACTTTTGAAGAATGTTTGGGCTGAAATTCTTCCAGTGGAAGTATATTTCAAATCCATTGGTACTTTGCTCAATACTTGTTTAGAAGAAATAATTCTACGAATTTCTTCTATGGAAGATATTGCTGCTGAAGCAGCTGGTCAGTTGGACAGCAGTTTTGCTATTTTAATCAAACAAAGTCCAGATTTTTTTAAGGTAAGATGAATTTGGTATTATGCCCTATAAATTCAAATATTTTGTTTCCAAATGACTTTTTTCTGCATTTTTTAATGTTTTTTATAGTAGGATGTTATAGACATAGTAAATTAAACATTTAAAAATTTTGGATTTTTATTTTAAATATCTTTATTTTGTGTTTAAAAATTAATTAATTTTTAAATCCTAAAATTGCTGGAAAAGTGAATTAATATTTTTCATAGATCAGGAATTTTATTTTTGGATATAGTGATATAAATTAATGATTAATACAATTTATATTTCTTCAACTTGGGCAAAATGAATGCTTGGCAATACATTCTACTTTTTAAAAATATCATTCTGTCAAAATCATTTTATAAACAGATTATATTTTTAATCAATAAACAATTTACAGCATTGATATACACTCAGTGTACTATATATATAAAAAAAAGTTCAGAAGAGAATTTAACTATGAATGATGCACATTAATGAATAATTGATCAGAACTATTTACATATTGTGATTTTTGAGTTTAATAATCAGAGCTCTTATTTATATTTTAGAGTATATGTTTTTTAAATTTATTTGAGTATTTTTAATCAATCTTTTTATATGTGGTGAAAGCTTTGTCAATGTATCGATTATTTTTGCTTGGCAATATCTGTATCTTGCTTTGCAATTTATTTTCAATAAAAAGTTCTTTTGTATTTTTCTAAAATTATTAAACGTCCTCACAGCTGAACATTAGCTCACAGGTAAGTATAAAAGTAAATTCCATAAAAAGTAATTCTGACTTTTTGAAGGAGAGCATGAAAAGTTTGTCATGTACATGTGTCAACTACAAAAATAGCTGAAAAATGTTCGTCCATTTTCTTTTACGAATATTTTATATATATATATATATATTAATTCCTTCTGGAAATATACATTAACTATTTAAAATATATTTAAATTTAAACCTTATTTAATTTTTTCAAAAATTTAAATAGAATTACTTTCTTACAGGTGCCAGCAATAGATAAGACAGATTCCATTCATTTTTATGTGAAGAATTGGTTTAAATTCCAAGAACTGCAGCTTATTTTGAGTGCAAGTATGAGAGAAATAGTAGATAGATGGGCTAGTGGAAAAGGACCTTTAGCAGCACACTTTAAAGCTGCAGAAGTTAAACATCTCATTCGAGCCTTATTCCAAAATACAGAAAGAAGAGCTGCGGCTTTAGCAAAAATAAAATAGTTTTTGTTGCTATTGTAAAATTTTTAAAGTTTTTATTTTTGTTTAACAATTTCTTTCAAGATGGATTAGTTTGTTTTTGTAGAATCTGTAAAAATTCATCTTATAATATTGAAATGGTTATATATTTTTGGAATGAAATGCAATAAAATTCTTTGGCAAGTATATAACTGTTAATTATTGTCAGAACTTAAGTAAGAATATTTTTTTATGTATATTTTTATATTTAGTAAAACAAGTTGGAAATTTGTTCATTAGGATTATTAATGGATTCATTTTTATTATTTTAATTTTTTTCCCTTTCAAATTTAATCCTAGAACCTTTTTAGATTTACTTTGAGACAGCCTATATTATGAATAAACATTACTATAGATTTTTAAATTTTGGTTTTGTTTTTCATTTCATAGTTTGACCCATTTTATTATTTATTTTTGGGAAAATCAAGGTGCTTGCACTTCACTTTGTCTTTATATGCATTTACAAATTCATTATCTCTTGAATTGATTCCTCTTATCTCTAACTGGATGAAACATTCACCATAGGAAATTTGTTTTTATTTTAACCAATACAGGAATTCTAATAGATGACTGAAATGTTTTTTGGAAATTAAATCTTGTTTATAATTACAGTTTTTGATTTCAATATCTAAAATGTAACAGCAATTTATGATTTATTATATTAAACTTCAGGGTAGAAGTTATATATGAGCTATTTTTGATGGGTTTCACAAGTCAAACAGTAAGAACAACAAATTTTTAAATGCTCATCCAAAATGGCAAGTTTAGTGCATAAGGGCTATGTACGCTACAGCTCTTTGATGAAATTGCACCTTAAATCTCTCAAAAATGCCTAGTTAAATTGAAATTGTTGAAATTATACTTAATACAATTAATAATGTAATGTTTTTGTATTTTTTAGATCATACAAAAATTATTTTTATGTGAGAGTTGAATTATATTTGCATCCTAATTTGAAGCAATTTGAGATTTATTTTGAAATATTGTAATTTTAAATCAAGATCAATAGCAAAGACAAAACCTGAGCTGAAATCCTGTCTCCAAATTTCTACACTGCACATATGGGAGGGCATTTGACAGTGGAGAATTTTAAGAGTATCAAGCCTGCTTACGCAGATAGATTGAGTTTCCAATCTGGAATCCAGTAAGCTCTATTACAGAAACCTAGATATCATGTCTTTTTGGTCTCAAATCTTTTGACAGTAGAATTTTGAACTAAAACTTATCACTTAATAAACAATAGTTTTTTTTAAGGCTCAAGGTTAATGATTTTTAATATCAAAAATATATCCAAATCTTTTTTTTTTTTTTTTTTTTTTGCTGTAAGCACAACATCCTATTCTTGAGATCACAAGACTCATTTTCAAATCCTAAGTAACAAAAATTTGTAAGATTATTTTATGTATTCATTAAGACTAAATGCAGCTGCTATTCTAGTTTAAGAAATTTTGGTCCATTTCACTTTAGAAGCTAATTTTTAGACTGATACAGCATTATATATATATATCTATATAGATATTACTTTAATATCATTTGGACATTATGGTATTAAACCAGCATAAACCAAATCAATTAAGTTTTCTCAAATTTGAGATTATATTTTGAGTATTCTGAAGGGGTGAATATGAATTGGGCTCTCAATTTTACCATATTTCAGCATTAATTCAAGGATGAAATGATTTTAGAATAAATTTGTCAATGGTTAAGTTTCTCCTTCAGAAATATTAGTCTTTAAAACTTAATTTTATGACCCAGGGGATTTAAAAAAAAAAAAAAACTACAGGTTGTTAAATTTTTTCTAGGATTTTGTCTCGGATTTCTCACCATTTGCAAACAAAAATAATCTAGATTAAAGAGATTTCATTAAAAGGTCCTGAATAACTGTTTTCATAAATCTTTCCTTATAACTGTCATCACCCAATGTTTTCTTATTTCTTTTTGACCTTTAGAGTTGCACTGATTATATGTATATATTCAAGTAATGGAGCCAGAAGTGGAACCAATGGGAATGTTTCCTCCTTGACTTTCTTGTATATACTTCCACAATATGTTATATTTTGTGTTTAACTTTATTATAATGAGAAATAAATATACGTAGTAGAAGAGCTCTTTTTCCTGTTGATCAACATACTTCGAAAACATTCTAAAATTCATGAATGTAGCATCTTGCATAGATATTTTTGATACAGATCCTTGATTTAGTTATAAAATCTTTTATCTATCAAGCCTTGTTGCATTTTATTGTCAAGTTTACATGCACATAGATGAATAAACAAATCTTTCTGGTTGACAAAATTTCACTGTAATCTAAATTTTAAGTCATTGGCAAAAATTTTATTTTGTGAATCACTTGTGAAAATTCAACAAAATCTCGTGGTTAAATGTTTTTAATGATTATTGTACTTTCTCTTTATTTACAATAAAGTAAAAAACTTAAGACCATTCTAGATGATTAATTAGAATAAATGTACAGAAATTATATTCTATTGAAAAATTATTATTTTATCAAAATCATTTTTCCATTCCCATGCAAATGTATTTAGCTATCAGCAGTAATTAAAGTTACACAAATACAATTAAAAAATTATTGTTGTGATGATTTTCTTTTTCTGAAGTGCATTAAATATGCAATTCAATAGGAACTCAACAATTAAAGATTTAACTTAAGATAGAAATGAGCAACCCATAAATTATTATTTACTTCAAAATACAAATGCAATAACCATAAGTGAGTATGTCAAATAAGATTACATTAACACATGAAATTTGACTTCTTAAGCAATTGAATTAATACATTTTTAATATTACTAGTTTTGGAATATTAGTGATTTATATCGCAAGGGATAAACGTACAATTTTGTGTGTCTTTATAAAATAATAACAGTGAAATAATTTTGACATAAAAGCTTTTAATTTTTATCAATAAATTTGACTTTCTTTTATACATGATCTGTAATATAAAAATAAAAATAGCAAAAAATGCTAGATATTTACTGTTGTTAAATTTTAACACAGAAATATAAAGACTATGTTACAATCAACATTTTAAATAAGCCAATAATAAATAAAAGATGCAGTTCATAGAAGTAAAAAATACTTCTAATAATAAATAAGTGTTGAAATTTGTGAATTCACTTTAAAGTGCATTTCAAGGTGGGAAAGGTGCTTCGGTATTCTAAATTACTTAATTTCACTTTTATTTTGAAATTTAAACTTTAGTTTTCGAGGAGTCATAAATTTTTTAACTATATCGTCAGTTATTTCCTTTCTTCTTTCTTGATGTTCAACTACAACTTTCTGTAGAATTTCTATTAGCTCTTTCTTTAAATATCCCGTAAGAAGTTCTCCACTGGTGTAATCCTAAAATAGATTAAACAGTTCATTATGTAATTTTGCAAGATTCTAAAATTACAATTTGTTAATAATTAACAAAAAATAAGTCATTCTACTTAGTTTAACAAAAATTCATTCGATATATAAAATCTACAATAATTAAAAGATGTATCAATCTAGATAGATTTTTATCCTATTAACAGTATCTCATATTAAATAACAGTTGTAGTAAAAAATCTCATGCCTATTTACAGAATGCTCAAAGAATATATATATATATATTATTTGTAATATAATTTAGTAGTAAATATTTAGTAACATTAAAAGTTAACAATCAAAACCTGGAATGCTGTTAGTTAAAAAGCTTAATTATAGATAACATTTTTTTAAAAATTAATTATCTGTTGTCATTTAATACTACTTCTCATGAGGATTTTTTATTTTATTTTGAACTTTAACATGGCTAGGTTTCCAGCATCTTGATAATGCAATACAAAGCTGTTCATAAAATAAAAAGGCTCATCTAGATGAATTTCTAATTGTTCAAAATTTTGTCTTTGTGAAGGCTGATGGTTATTGTAGTTGCTGGAATAATGAGAAACTGATGATTCTTGAATATGATGGAGAAAAACAATGTTAAATCAAATCAATTCTGGACTATAAAACTGTAACCCAGCCCCCAATTGAATTTTGAAAATATCTGTGCACCAATCATATTTTTCCTGACTCTCATAATAATAATGTAGGTGCTATTTCAAAGTCCTTTTTTGAGATTTATATTTCTGAGAAACCTAGCATTAATTTCTTCTTTTAGAATGATGATCTACTGACAGAATAGAAAATGCTGGACAGAAGGAAAAAAGAAACTTTAAATTGTCCTTCATGAATCGAGAATATAATAAAAATTGCAGACATCAACTCATTGATCTTTACTGCAGTCTAGCACTAAAAAAATTAATGAAACATGAAATTTATGATTCTATAATTAGTTCTTACTCCTATTAGCACATTTAAAAAAACTTTGAATTGCTAGACATCAAACCAGCATAGTAAATTTGGCTGGATAATTGTATATACTGATAATCAAGCATTGCACATCTATTGAGAAATATTTTTAATTACCTTTCTTATTTGTTCCAATCTTTCATCATCTTCTAAAAAGAAGCGAAGATATTGGAATGATACATCTATATCACAATTTCCACCTTTTTCTTTATGTTCAGCTTCTGTTGCACCACCACCAGAAAAGGCATACTTATTTATCTAAAAAGCAAAATCATACAATTAATGGGATTTATTTTCATCCTATAAGAATTTACTTAAATTAAAAATTAATGAAGAAGACAGACTGAGTTAACAGTTTTAAAAAACAATTATTTTCAATTAAGATCAAATTTTTCGATTATATTAAACAAGTAATAATATTTCTAAGCAAATGATATAACTTAGAGCAAGCAATAATTAATACACCATTATATTTATTGATTTTAAATTAAAGGTATCATTGTATGGGATCAAGTGATTAAACACAAAAATTTAAATATATCTTTATTCTAGATGAGTTTAAAATAAGACAAAACTAACAATTTAAAGAAATGAAGATATCTTTATATAAAAACCATTTTAGAGGGAAAAGGTTTTAAATTAATACAAATAAGCTTTCCTTGAAATCAGATTATCTTGGGATTATAATGGGATTTTTGTGTGAAAAAGTATCTCCTTCCTCCTATCTAAAAACATTAGGACATATGAACAATTGTTCCAAGCAACTGCTCGTGGAAGTTAACAATTTTTGTTTCCTTAATTTAAGAATATGCAGAATGAAATATCAAAGAGTTAAGGGGGGAGGGTTATTTTTTTAATAATATCTGTTAACAAAGAAGCAAAAAAATAAAAAAAATTATATCAAAATTTCAGAATATAAAACATATTCAATAAAACAGAGCCTTCTCTTAGTATGGGTTTATCTACATTTAATTGTATGCAAATTTGTAAAGAATTCAAGTTTTGTGGATTCCTCAAGATACATTAACTCTCTGATCAGAATATCTTTATAATCTTTTAATAATCATAACAATTTATTTTCTTATTCAGGATAAATTAACAATTAACTACATTGTTCCACATGAAACAGACGTATACAAGACTTGCAATTGTTAAGAATATGACTAATAGCTTGCCTGTGATATGAGAAGAGTGGTTAAATAATATTTATTTGTATTTTAACAGACTATCTTCAAATAAGAATTTCTTAAGGTTACTACCTCTATAATTTGTCTCTTCAAAAGAAACAAGAGATTCATAAGTAACCAATGGACTTTTATCTAATTAGCAGTAGTTTAAAGATTTGTTAAAAAAGAAAATTTAAAAAAAATTTTAAGAATTTAAAAAAAAAAAAAAAAGGAAATAACCAATTGATATTTTCACCTTATTTGTATAAAAAAGGAAAAAAAAATTATTGCCATTTGAACAAAATATTAAAACTTCGTAATTTATTCTAAAGAATTGAAACGGATAAATATATTACCTTTTTCTTAATCTGGTTAGGAGTATCAGTGAGAAAGATAGAACTATTTGGATCACTTGCACTCATTTTTGTTTGTGAACCCTGCAAAGCTGGGAAGAACTGAGAATGAAGAAGTGCTGGTTTACAGAAACCTAACCTTGGGGCTACATCTCTGGTCATTCGGAAGAAGGGATCCTGTAAATCAAATATACATATAAGAACAATCGAAGAAGACACAATATTACCTGGAACTGCATGCTGGTTCTTTCTATCAAAAAATAAAATTAAGTAATATTTAACATTTTACAGAATAGAGAAGAGAGTTCTTAATGATAACTTTCAAAGATGCAAGACATTATAAGCATTTTAGCAACATTCATATCTCCGTTTGCCTGTAATGAAAACTTGAAAGAGTCAAGAATACTTTTAAATTATGAGATATGTATATAAAAAAAGACAAGAAGAAACGTTAAAAAAGTTGTAAAAATAATGCTAATAAATTTTCTAATGGTATGAATATATATTAATTAATACTAAGATTTTACACATAGTCACAATATATTCTGTCTATATTTTACACATATTCTGAAATATTCAATTAATTTTTATAATTTGCAATAATGAAAACAATTTTGTGAGAATTACAAATTGAAATCAAATTAGACTTTTTTTCTAATTTTTTTTATATATTAAAAGTATATGTTGATTACTTTTCTTTCTTAATAAATTTAGTTTCTGGTTTACAAGTGAAAACCCATAAGAAGTCGAAACTGCTTGTAGAGCCTGGCACTGAAATAGAATTTCTTGTTAGAATTATTTGCTTTAAAAAAAAACTATTTAATTTCCGTTTTAAAAAAATTCTTTACTTTAATTACATGCCATTAACTATAATATTTTTTTATATTAAGATTTAGAATTTGTTTAAAGGTAAAAATCCTGGAAATATACTTGGGAATTAATCTAAAAACAATTTTTTCTATAATTTTATACAAAAATTCAAGAGATTAATTTTCTTTATTTATTTAATATTACCTGATCTATAGCACAAGGAATAAGACAAGGGACATCTTTTTTGCCATCAAATATGAAAGGAAATGAGGAACTGAAAGAAGGAGCTGCTTGAATAGCTGGAAATGAAATTTTCCCAATGCAATCACTGTTTCCAAATCCAAAAATTCCTTTAACTTGGTTGAATGTAACATTTTTTTGAACTCTTGTCATGTTCTGATAAAACTGTGGACATTGACTAAAATTATAAGAAAAAACATATATTAAAATTTCTTTAAAAATCCAATTTAAAAAAAAAATAATAAATAAAAAAAATCAGGAAATGCAATTATAAATTCAATATGACCGATATTTCTTGCAAACAAGGGAAAAAAACACACACAAAACAATTGGAATTTAAGTAAGACATTCTGTACTCACATAAAAATTATTAGAGATTCTAAGAAATTCAATTTATTGATTTATTTCAGACATCCTGAGAAAGTATATAAGTTATTTAAAAAGAAAATTTATACTTTCTTCAACTGCAGATTGTGCACAAATAATATCAAAATAATAATTTAAAAATATTTTTTACAGTCTTTTATATGAGAAAGCTAGTAATAAAATATTCAAACAAATGGTAAACTTTTAATTCAAACATTTTATTTTCTATTAGCTGACTTTGAATTTTCCTATAATTATTATAAGAGTTAGAGAATACTTTTCCATAAATATTTATATTCATTGTAGACCAATTGAAGTTTCTCTAAATTTATAATAATAAAATATGGAAATATTATTTAAAAAGAAACTTGCCAATGCAATAAATGGTCTACAGAATCTGAAATTTAAAAAAAAAATTCTGTAATAGAAACAATAAAATTTCATTTTCTCCATTAACAGAATTTTATATTAAAAATTCATATTGTTATCTTTCATATCACTATTCAATTTTCAATCAAAATTTCATTAAAAATAATGAATTTTTTTAGCTTTAAGTTTTTATTTGATTCTGGTTTGGTAACTTTATGTTTTATTTTAATATATATTTTAAAAATAAAATTAACAGTAATTTTTTAGGTGATGCTTATGTTTCAAAATAATTCCCTTACCCTATAAATTGGAAATTTGAAAAAATGAATGTTTTTTCAACATCAAATCCCAATGCAATGATATCTTTGGCATTTTCAATAGCCAATTCTTGAGCTTTCTCAACAGACAGATCTTTCCATAAAAACTTTTCATCATCTGTCAATTGTATTATTAATGGTACATCAAATGTTTCTTGTAACCATCTGAAAAGAAATACAGATTTAGATAGATGAAAATTTAAAATATGATGATATCACTTGTCATCTATAATTTTATAATCAATTTATTGAAAAAAAAAGAAAATTTAATATTGATCTTATTTTTATGGTTAATAAACATTTTGAGCCGAATGAGATATATATATCCAATGATATATATAATTATTCCAAAGTTCCCTTGAAAAAGTATAATGTAATATTTATATTTTTAATATCACAAAAAGAAAAGCAAAAATGTTGTCTAATGAGAAAATAAAATATAAGTAAATTTAATTTTACTGTTTCACGATTTAATCTGAGTTATATTGAGCACTATATAATGTTATAATGAGATTATTTTCAGTTTCTAAATTCATGAAATGTTTTATAAAACTATTTTTAAAACATCAATATAGTCTCCTATATTTAAGTAAAGGATGGATAATTTAATATATCAGTACTACTGGCATATTTACTTCAAGCTGTTCTCGGTCAATTTCTAACAAAAATCATTAACCGTAACCATAGTCTAAAGGATTGGTGACTTAATTATTAAGAATATAGTAAAATTTCCAGCAATTTCATTCATATTTTTAAAAAAAGGTGATATTTGTAACTATTTTGTTACTGCGATTTTGACAATCTGATAGATTTAAAAGATAAAAATCAGATCTTATTTGTAATCACATTACAGCAATATGGATGAGAAAACCATTCATTATCCTATTTATGCCAAATGCCATCCAATTTATGCCAAAATACGTTGTTTCTCAGCTGTGGTTTAATATTCTCCTAAGAAATGAACAATGCATAAGCCAAAATGGTATATGCACAAGGGAAAATCATATTATTGAAGATGTAAAATTATGTTGTTTATTCTTAATCACACAAAAATTCAGAACTGGAGATTCGTCTTTCTCTATGAAGGGGCCTGGGTGCAAGAAGCCATTTGGGGCCCTAATTTTTTGTGAAGTAAAACAAACATGAACATTCATTATTAATGCATTTTTACTTAATAAGTGATTTCGTTTTTGCTAATACATCAATTACTTCAGAAATATTACAATTTTTTACAATTTCTTTTTCGATGGTTAATATAGCAAGTGCATTTAAGTGTTCTGAACACATACTTGGCTGAAGATAATTCTTTAATTAGCTGAAAGAGCACTCAGCACTTGCTATTGTAATTGGCAATGTAAAGAAAAGTTTTAACACAGTTAATACATTTAGAAATAACTCATTATAATTATTATTTAGTATCAATTGCAATATGTCTTGTGCATTATTTACATCTTTTTCATTCAAAAGCAAATCCTGTAGCAAACAAATTTCCTTGATTAGGTTTTTTATCTATATCTTTGTTATAAAAAATTTACAGAGTTTTTGGAACATTTCTCTAATTTATGTTTTACTAAAGTTTTTATATCAGTGATTAATTTGAAATACTTTTAAATCTGTCTTCTATCTAAAAAATAACAGTATCAGTTACAGTGTTAAAAAAAATAACACCTAAATTTCTTTATCTTGTTTTTCATAACTTCATCTTCGACTAATTCGGAATATAATGTTTTCCTAATTCGAATTTGTTTTACAGGAAAATGTTCAAATTACATGCTAGCACTTTTGAATCGTCTAAAATTATGTTAAATTTTGGGTTTCAGTTTCAATGTTCAAATTACGTACTAGTACTTTTGCATCGTCTAAAAATATGTTAAATTTTGGATTTCAGTTTAAATTTTATTGACTAAATTGAAGGCCGAGTCAAGAACAATTGCTTTTGCTTGAAATAGTTTATTGATAGTGTTAATTTTAGATAATATTGCAAACCAGACTATTGAACATAAAATAAATGACATTTCTTGTATTGCATCCAATAAAATTTCAGCCTTGGATATTGCTGTATTATCATCATTTACATCAATAAACTTTTCTAGGTCATTACATATTTGTTCAAATTGTTTCAAATTGCGTGTACGTTGCATTAACGAAATCTATTTTGGCTTTCCAATGAGTGTCCATAATGGTTTAAGAATAATGTTTAAATATTTCTTCAGAATTTCCCATCTTTTTGTAGATGCAGAAAATAAGCAATATAAACATTGTAATATCCCAAAAAGGTTTTTTACTATTTATACTTCTGGAAGCGGCATCACAAATTAATAAATTAAAGGTGTGCAATAGGCAAGGCACATAAATTACATGTGAGTTTAGAGAAAGTATTCTAAACTGTACACCTTTATACTTCCCTTTCATGTTATTACCTTTGTAGTATGCGTGCCCTCTACAATTTATAATATATAAATCAAGCTCAGTAAATCTTTTCAATAGAGTTTTTGCTAGTCCTTCTCCAGTCGCATCAGTTACTTCAACAAACCCTATAAATGACTAATTTATAGTTAACCTTTCCTCTTCTAAATTTAAATACCTAATAATGATTGAAGTTTGTTCTTTATAGGAAATATCAAGAGTACAATTCATTAGGATACTATAGTACATGGCTGCTTTTATATTGTGTTTAATTTTGTTAAGGACTTCATTAACTAATACAGAGATAATTTGTTCTTTTGAACTGCTATGTGCTAAATGATGCACAGTTTTATTTTTAGTATTTATTTTTTTATATGATCCATTAGCTTAGGGTCATATTTACTAAATAATTCGATTAAACTTAAAAAATTTCCATTATTAGGTGTACCCAATATTTCGTGAATTCCTTGAAGTGGAAGATTATTGAACACTAAAAAGAGAATCGCATCTACAATTCTTTGAAATAGTAATTTGAGTCAGGCTGTTTCCTTACTTATATTAACATCATTTGTTTTATCAATAATCGAACATAAATTCAGTCGTTTTAGTAATTCTTTCGAGGCAATAAGAGAATAAAATGACAACTAGAATACTCATGATCTTGGATGACAGTTGACAGCTTTTTCCATTATTATAGTCACCAAACTATCCGACTAATATATTATATATGTATATCTATACTTATAATAAAGCGCAATGTGTGTGTGTGTGTTGGTGCTCAACAGGCCAGACCATTCAACCTACAGCTACCAAATTCGGCACGTGTATACCTCGGAGACCGGGAATGTGCACCTGGGGGTTATTTTTTCGAATTTTTAATTAGAATTTTATTTGTTTAAAAATTAAGCGAAATTTTGGCATTTTTCTGCTATAACTTCCAAAAATATTACCGCACAAAAAAGATTTTTACATCAAGTTAAAGATCAAAAATTTATCTTTTAAATGATACCAATGTTTTAACCTTAAAATTAAATTTCTATTTTTAGTGAATTTTTAAATAAATATTTTAACTATATTTTTCAACAATTTTTTTCGTACAAAATAAAAATAAAATTTAAGCTACACGAGCACGTTTCGCATTCATGGGAAAAAAATTAGGTTTTTTCAAAGTGTTGCCATCACATTGATTAAAGCTTCAATTAAATATAAATTAAATCTTTTTGGAAATGAAATCTGCAAAAATATAATTTTCGGCACGTGTCTGTAGGAAATGAAACAAATATGAAATATTATTTTTTCTAAAAAATAAATTCAAGAAAAATTATTTTATGATCTTTAACACTCTATATTATTAATCCAATAAATCAGTTTTATTTTAAGACAAGTTTTGTTTAATATGAACAGGATATCTATTCAAATCAGGGCCACACTGCTAATTTGTAAACCTTTACTAAGACACAGATCTGCTAAAATGGTCTAAATGGAAAATGATTATATTTTATGTAACTTGATTCAATAAATGCTCTAACAAATAACGAATTTTTGATTTTACATAATTTTTGTGGAATTCACAAATAACAAAATGTTCTTGAAACACTAATATTTTAAATAAAAAGAGTTAATTTCCAATCAACTAAATCAATCACTTAAACAGACTGATTTATGAAAATTTGAATATCACTATTCAATAAAAAAATGGATAATTTTAGATTTCCTATTGATCGTTTCAAAGAAAGTACGCCAATCAGCGCGCAGATTTCTCAAGATTAATTGGCCTAAAATTATGAAAATGATGAGTTTTTCTAAATTTTTAGCATTCAAAACTTTATAAATCAGTCTTAGTTGATCGTGGAAAATAGAAACATTCATTCATTTATTTAAAATTTGGTGTGTCCAGAATATTTCTCAGAATATGATACCTTACTGCTTTAAATTTAGACTTCATAATTTTTGAAATATATTTATAGGTCGGAACAAAATATTATTATTGATTTCATTTCAATCCTTTTGAAAGCAAAACTAAAAACTGAATTTTATGCTGAATCTGAGAAATTTTTGTTGAATTATTCTTTGAGATATTACATAAATTAAGAAAAATATTTTGTAGTTCACATAAGACTTAAATACCGAGCTATTCTGTTCGCAGTACTCATATTCAATAATAATAATAATAAATAAATAAATAACAATAAATAGGATAAATAAAATAAAATGCTTGGTTTCATTAAAAAATATCTTTACATTAATCGCAATTTCAGCATTTCCACTTTAAATTAAAGTTGAAGTCTTACCGGAAATGACAACAAATTAGGAAAATATATATAGTAAATTGAACGAAACGATCTAAACAACAGTATAAGTTTGGTATGACTATTAAAATTTGAAGATTAAAAATGTTTTGTTTGAGAATCTATTAAGAGACCAGTTACTTAAAATATTTAATTGAAAATTGTAGTGAGAGGTAATACTGGCAAATCGGCTGGTCGCCAAAGGCGGCTAGTATATATATATATATTAATCGTGTAGTTTGGTAACTTTCCTCTTCTTCTGGAAAAAAATTTACAACAAAAACAAATTATGGTAGCTTGCGTTTTTGAATAAACTAAACTGCTGCAAAATAGGGTTTCACCATTAGGTATTTTTTTAAAGTAGAACATAGTGAAAAATAATTTACCTTCAGCATTTTTAGCAAAAGCTCCCTTGTGTTGTACAGGCCAGATTTTAACACAAAATATTATAAATTTATGTTATAATATTTGACCATACACCAGGATAATTTATACTCTCTTGATCATAGTTGTTAGTGTCATTTTCGTCATTATTTTCTTATTCAGTCATATTTGTACAAACATGTTCGCTGTATAAACATGTTCCGCAACAAATTTCACAGTTTCAAAATTTTCATTGCTAGACTGTGTATATTGCGCAGAACTTTCTTCTTCAGTTGAATTTTGTATTGTAACTTCTGAAGTCGAAGCAATTTCTTTGTTACAGTTACTTCGTAGCCAGCCACAGATCTACTTGTGACGCTTGAAGTTTAGCTTTTCATCTTTTTTATTTTTTGACACAAAGAGGGATATTTTCTTGGCATGGATATGGTTATATCTAACAGTATTAAGCAGTTTCTAGAATGAATTCTCAAATTACTATATGCTACACTATTACCTAGTAAGTGAGGTGAGTGACCATAAATCTACTGATGGTCACAACAACATTACATATACAATATTAACAATATTTTGCACACTTGCACTAGACTATAATATATACAGTAAACTTTATATATTTCCAAATCCATCGACTGCTACATTTAAACTTCTTCCTTAATTCTTGATTCTGGTCGTGGTCGGGGAAGCCATAAGGCAATGCGCATTGCTAGGAGTCGATCTGTGCATTGCTAGGAGTTGATCATTTAATTTCTCTTCACTTTACTTGTTTGAACAATTTAATATAAACAAATATACACAGATGCATGCTTAAAAAATATTGCATTAGATGTAGAAAAAAATACATAGCTGATGATTTACAAGTCCATTTTTACCCAGCTTCAGCCTTGGCTTCTGGCCACCACATGCACCAAAGTCTTGCTGCTCTGTCTTAACATGTCTGAAGGAGATTTACTTATTCATAAATGACCCCCCCCCCCCCTATAGGTATCACTGCGATCATTGTCTAATAGCGGCGTCAGTTGATGCTCAATCAACCATGTGGAAACAAACGTATACTTTTTGTACATGTAAACGCTGTTATCATTCAAAACACTATTTTAATTCTTAACCACTGTGTGGCCCTCCTTTTTTACAGGACCCCAGTGCGTAGCATCCGCTGTACTCCCCCCCCCCAGATGGCCGGTTCTGACTCCCCCCTTTAAATAGATTTTTAAAAAAATTTCTTTTTTTCTATGCATTTAGCTTCATTATTTCTTGCTTATAAAATATTATATAAATGTTTTGCTTAGTAATAACTCTCATCTCTCTCTCTCAAAAAAAAACCAAAAAACATCTGATATAAATGTAGAAAATTATGTGCTAATACACTAAACCCATGCAAAAAGCACGTGTTACATAACTAACACATTGCTTGTAAAGAAATTGAATTGTTTTCAGCAAAATTAACTTTCAATGGAAAAAACAATTTAAATTTGGTTCAAAATTAAACAGCAGGTATAATTTAATCAAATCTAAATGACTTGGTAATTAAAAGAAAAATGAAACACCTGTTAATTGAAAAAATATTTATTTCTGCTCAACAAGTGTGTACATGAAACAATATTTTTAATTTTAAAAAAAGCTTTATGTTCTTTATTGGAAAATTGACTCCACAACTCTTTAAATGCTTCCTGAGAAGGAAGGATACCAAGTTTTTCAATGCCTCTAATAAAATATTAATATGGGGCCTCTCTGTGAATTCGATCAATCTTAGTTAACACAGTGCTCATAGACTCAAAACTGAATCTTTTCTTCTACATATAATTAAAGACCAAAATTTTTTTTTTGGCACAATTAAAAGCAAGAAGTAATTCAGATTCAGTAAATGTGATTATTAAGAAATATTTTATAGCACATAATTCAATGTACTTGATATATATGATTTTACAAAGCCCTAATTTAAATGGTTATATACAATTAAATTCGATGAAGTTTGATCAAAAAGCATTATTTGCATTCCTATACATGAATTAATGAACAATTCAAACAATATAATATGTTCTAAATTAACTTTACCATGACACCTTCTAGATATAATGAATTTAATTATGAAAGTAAGCATATCACACATAAATTTAAGTTCAATCTTAAAATTACAAATAATCAAAATACTATTGTATAGGAAATATTTTCTAGCTTTGTATCTAAGTTTAAAGAAGCTTTTATACAATAGAAATGAATTTAACATGGTTTCAACTAACTTAGTAATGTCTTAAATAAATAACACAGACTGAGAAACTAGAACTCAAGCTATAATAATAATAAGCCCTTCAGTGATTCTTCTAATATCATAACAATCACTGTGCAATACCTAACAATATTAATTTATAGACTCTCAAGCCATAGATATTGTAATTAATAAATTTCATAATTAGACTTAATTGGTAAACATAGTAAACAAAATAAACCTGATATTTACAATACATTTCAGAAGAATTATCTACAAAGCAAGGCATAGAGAAAGATGTCCTTTTCTTCTTTTTATAAATAAAACAGTAAGATAAATACAAGCTAAAATTTTAATCAGGTATATAATCCATTTAACAAAATAAAAAAAAAATGTCCTTAAATGTACTATTAATTTGAGGAAGTGCGAATTTCAAAGTTCAATCTTAAATAACCTTTGTCAATCACTATTTCTTTCATTAATTTAGTCTTCAGAAGAAAAAAAAAAAAAAAAAAAAAACTATATATCACACCAGCAAATATAAACTACTGTAATTTTCAATCCTCAGATCTAAATTAAAATGCATTTGCAAAATATAACAAAAAACACTTACTTTGTAAACATGAAAGGAATCAAATGACCCATGTGTAAAGCAGATGATGATGGCCCTCTTCCAGTATATAAATAAAATGGTTTCCCCTGTTCTTGCCTTTTAAGAATTTCATACATATCCCTAATATTCAAATAAAAATACAAAATGCTTTAAAAAGAGTGATTAAATGGATATATTTAATGATTATTTTAAACAGAGATGGAACTTTAATTAAAAAAAAAAGATTTGTAATCATATATTGAATTATTTGCAGCAAACAACAGATTATAAACAAAAACATACTCACCCTAGATATTCATAAATATAATAGAAAATAACAATAACACAAATATTAAAATATATTTTATTTTTTTTAAAACACACCTATGAGAAAAAAATATTCCTCTTCGTAATAAATGGTGAACAGGCTTTTGAATGACTGTTTCAAACCTAGCAAGTAATTTCTCATCAATTTTTGAGCTTCCGAAACGATCTAAAATATTAAATGTTCAAATGATTATTATAAAGAATAACTTGACATTTAATAAGACAGCATAATGTATTTTAAAAATATCATAAAATCATTAAAATAAAAAAATGTAGAATCCCAACCTATTAATTTATCGTAATCAACACCAGTTTGAGAACTACTAGCGACGGTCCATGGATTTACAATATCCCCATCAGTTGATTCAGAGTTCTCATTTTCCTTTTCACATCCGTTGTTCAGATTATCCACGTTGTTTCCAATTTCAGAAGACATGCTGAATAATTTTAATAGAAGCGAAATTACCGTGTTTATTACTCGATAAATCTGCAATATGGGACCAAAAGATAATTATTCACAATTTTTTCTCAGTGTACAATCAACTTTAAACATGAAACAGATGGAAACCATAAAAATCGAAGTTAGGATTTCATTCCATCAGTGTAAAAAGGAAACAACAAAGCATTGAGTACACTTCACTTCGCTGTAATCAATGAATAATCGGAAATCTCAAAAGCACAGTATTGTTTAATTTATTATGAATATAACAGTGTATATATCAAAATGAAATAGATTTATTTATTAAAACATCTTACATTACATTAAAACTTGTTAAAATTTTTCCAATAAGAAAAAGAAATTATTTGTTTCCGATCAATACTTCGGTTTTTGACAGAAAGAGTTGAGATACTTTTCTGTATGTGTAAACTGAAAATAGAAACTAAATTGTGTATGTGATGAAAACATTTAAATGTCACTAACAATGTGTTTATGAAGACAAGTGATTGTAAAATAATATCTATGCGAAAGAAAGAAAGTTTTACCGATGTTACCAGCAATTTGTGATGTGTTATCATATAATATTGTCCTTAATTTGAATCATGAATATATGTCAATCGTATAACCCATATATATTTTCCCATAAGCAATCATAGTTTTAGTCTATCTGAATCTATGTTTGCTGGAAAATATAACACTAATGGTGAGGCAATCTATGGGAGATACAGTCCACGGTGGACTTCTTGATACTAATGTTATAAAAATGGATACCAACTTGATGTTCCAAAATCTTCTTGATTACAATGCAGCAAAACGGGTTGAAATACTAATAATTATGAGAAAATTGCTTAAAGATGGAAACCAACTTCCTACCTTTCATGATGCTCCTAGAATTCCTATATTTGAAATCCTTTTTCATGTTTTGGAAGACACTAGGTGGGAAGTGCGCTACCAATGTTTACTGTTGATTTGTGCCATGATACCGGACATTACTGATGAATTAGATGCTTGTATATCTATTGTTTTACAAAAAGTGATATCAAATCTTGGTCATGAAAATGTGAATGTTCGAAGATCAGCTTTACAAGTGCTGCATAACTATATGAAGTGTACAAATAACTTGCAAAATTTTCAAGAAAATTTTATTCGTTATGGATTAGAAAATCCTGAATACATAGTACGAAAGGGATGCATAATGAGTATTGGAATACTTTTTGCATCTGGTTTTGAAAATGAGAATTTATTTCCTTTAATTGAATGTCTTTCTAAACATTTTGTTGATGGCGATGCTTCCTTATTTTATCCAATATTCTTGGCCATGCAGAAAATACATGAATTAGTTGGGACTCTAACTTTTGAACATTATCTTCAGAAACTAGATGAAGAAGCTGCTAATACCTATATGAGAGTTTTAAATAAGTTTACATTAAATGGGTCTCGCATGAGTAGTAGTTCTGGAAGTCGTTCAAGTTTTTCCAATGTAAATGGTGTTGTAGGTGCAAGCAATAATAAACTGCTGAAATATGATTTTGGAATATTTCAACCATATATAACTGAGAAAATCAAGAGTGATGACTGGAAAACTCGAGTTGAGGCTATTGAACATATGAAAATGATGATAAGAGAGATTCCTGATTTCAGTGAAAAAATATCAGATATGGATGAGTACATGATATTTTTATCTCGACTGCTTGAAGATTCAAATTTTAAAATTGTGATTCAGACACTTAGTGTTTATGATCTATTGATTGATAAATTTAAAAATCAAATGAAGAGATTTTTGAAAACATTTGTAACTTCAGTTTTAAAGAGATTAGGAGATGCAAAATTAGTTGTAAGAGAACATGCTATTAGAGTCATACACAAACTTATGCATTATGTCAAACCCACTGATGTTTTGGGTAATTTGTTGCAGTTTAAAGACAGTCGAAATCCACGTCTCAGAGAAGAGATAATCAATAGAGTGACAGGAGCTGTTTTAACTTTTCCAAGCTACAACTTTGAGTTTCTTCCTTTATGTGAAGCTGTTGCTCCTCTTCTTGCCGATACAAAACGAAGAGTTCGTCTAGCTGCCCTTGAATGTTTTGCAGCTCTTGCACAAGCCATGGGACCAACTCGTTTGGTCCCATTGGTTACTGCTGTTGATGTTGTGGAAATTAATTCAGATGCTGAAGGACTTTTAGCAGCTGTACAAGCACGTCTTGCTCGCCGAATACTTCCGAGATGTACAGAAGATGGTGCTGTGTCATATGCAATTATGTTACCATCTTCAGCTGGTGTTCAAAACAGGAATGTGTCTCCTTGGGGTCCTGATATTGAATGGATTATGGCTGCCTCTGGCTCCTCAAGTTCTTCTACTCCACCATCCAGGAGTAAAGATGTGCTTGCATTTGATATAGAAAATAATGGAGAGTCTTCCGTTTCAAAATTAGTTGAGATAAACCATTTAAGGCACGAGAATGCAAATGTATTTAAAAGGAACAGTAACTGGGTTAATAATTCAGTACAAGATGCAATATCAAGCTATCCTGATTCTCAGGTAAAGTTTAAATGACTCAGAATTTGTATATCACCTTAAAATTTTTCTCATTAACTTTTATGTCATAATTAATTGAAACATTCTTCAAAAATATGTTTTTGTAATTGATTGTAATTTTAACAAATTTTAATGTTTTTTTAAAAAAATATCGGCTACTGTGAAATAAACTAATATAAAAGTATTATTAAGTGATATTGCTTAATAACTTATTAATTGATATATTAGTTATTAGATTTTTATCAATTTTAAATACATGTTATCATTTTAATCAATAAAATGAATCTAACATATAAGGATTTTTTGAAATATCTTCACAAAGTGACATTTATTTATATACTTTTGTTTCTATTATAAAGTAATTGCATCCTAGTGACTTCAGAGTCTTAAAAATTTTTTTTCCCTATTATTTTAAATTATTAACAACATGCGATTAATTTTATTTATTTTGTGTATATATATATATATATATATATATTTGCGCAGTTACAGTGCATGTTTCATGATTTTCCTCTTATATTTCCTTTTCATTCTAATACATATTGCTTTGAAATTGTTCCCAATTTTTCATGTTTATTATATAATGAATTTCAAGAAAATATTTTGACTATTATTTGTGATAGCTTGGCATATATGTGGAGTAAATTTATTAGATTATTATTTATACATTTGTTGATATAATGAACAAAATATATTCATTTTGCATCTCATGGGTATATATTGCATCTTACATTTAAATTATATTATTTGCATGTTTATTTCTTAGAATACTGATCAAGAGACTTTAAAAGATCATGACAAAAGGGATGTAGATGATGAATATAAAAATATCAAATCTAATCCAGTATTTGGATTCCCATCTGATAAAGGTAATAAAATGTTGCAATTTCTTATGTAAGAATGCTAAACTTACTTACCCATCTTAGGAATTTTAATTAAGAAATGTCCATAAGGAAATAAGTATTAGTATCTTGAAAAATAAAGCACCTTTTAAACAGAGTTATTTGCAAGAAATTATCAAATAATTGATGAATTAGATATTCTTATGTATTTAAATAATAAACATTTTCTAAATTCTATATTAGTTTTTTTTTTTAATATTTTTATTTCAGCTGTTGACCTGTTCTTATAACAGTTATATAATTGTGATATCCTTATTTCCATATCTAAAAACATTTATCTTCCAAAATGATTTGTTGTATTCATTACTCTTATCATCATGTCTTCCAGTAGTAATCCCTGCATTGAGTGAAACATATCAAGAAACATTTTCTATGACACCGAATCCAGATAATCCTAAGACAAGACCTGTAATTATAAACAGCAAAATACCAGTTTTAGCACGCTTACCTGGTAAATATTTTAAATTATTTTTGATATTTATTTGTCACTTTATATGCTATTAATTCCTCTGATGTAACTGATTTTTTTAAAAAAATTTCCTATCGTAAATAAGTTGTATAAGTAAAAAATAAGGATTATTGCAAGTAATTGCTATATGGACTAAACTTTATATGCTTTTTATATGTATCTCCAGAGTTAAATAATCCCTAGCATGAATGTACATGCTTTAACTCAATCATATAATTTCTGAATCAAATATATCAAATATAATCAAATACCAATAATAAAGCTCTGTCTCGTATTGTTTTTGTTATCCTTACTATCTTTGGTTTTGATTATGCACTTGCAATAGTCACCTTTTCTAAAGAAAATATTACTTGCATCTCATGTTTCTTTTGTTTCTTATTTTACCTGTTGTTGCTCTTCTTGAATTCAAAACATAGAATTTAGAATTTTTTTAACGCATTATATTTATTAAATACTAGGATTAAGATAACTATAAAGTAAATGTAAAATCTTAAGAAAAAAGAAATTAGAAACTTTTTTTTTGAATAAAAAGTATCAAATGAATTTTACTATATAATTTGATGTCAAAAATGAAAATATAAATTCCTTATATTGTATATATATAAAAAATAGAAATTTTTAAAAATTGCAACATTTTGATTTTAAAATCCATTAACTGGATTTTGAAATTGAATATCTTTAAAAGTGTACCATTAGAACATTGCTTAGGTGTTTAAAAATTTATGTTGACTTGCACAATAAAGCAAGGTAAAAAACCCCATCATAATAGGTCTAATTTAGGTATGGAAATGAAATGTTATTATTCTATAAATCACTTGTTAGTATATTAACAGGATAAGATGTTTTTATCTCTCTACATTTCTGTCTGAATTCTCATAAATCATCTGACTGCCAGCCACTTCAAAAGAAATTAGATATTGTAATTCTGCAAGTAATTTGTAAAAAAAAAAAAAAA
>JAPMOR010007312.1:0-59479 GCA_026543865.1 Argiope aurantia
AAAAAAATTATATAAAAATTCTTGGAAATTTAAACATTATTGAATAGAAAAATTTTATTTGAATTATAAAATTGTGTAAAAATTACCTTTGTGAGAAAATATATTAATCAGATATAGCTTTAAAATATCAAAAATGTTTCATTTTAATGAAATTATTTTAATTAATTATTGAACATTAGTTTTAAAAACTAACAGGTCTTTATGAATAAAATTAATAGGTCTCTATGGATAACCGAACATACAATAAAAATTCATATTTATGGATTGCCGTTTTAAATTTAAAATTTATTTCGACTTTTTTATAGTCACGAATATGAAGTGGAGAGAAAATTTTGTAATATTCAAAAGATTCAAATTCGAAATTTTAATGAATCTCCCCATTTTAGACTTCCCTAAATTATAAAAACGTGTTTATAAGAAATATCTGACTGCCTATCTGTTTGTGATAAATATAACTCAAAAATACTTTGAGCTAAACTGGATAAAATTTGGTATGCGGTCTTTTCACCACATTTGCTGATTTCTAACAAATTTTCAGAAAAATCTATTCAGAGAAAATGCATCTGTCTGGCTATTCGGATATAAATTAACACGATAACTACGAAACGAAGAGATCTGGATAGATAAAATTCGGTATACAAATTTAATATCCGTATTGTAGACACTTATCAAATTTTGAGCTAAATCCTAGAGGCTAATTGTTTGTCGGTCTGTTCGTTCAGAAACGTGTAAACTGAAAAATGCAATGATTTAGATATGCCAAATTTGATCTGGGAATTTGTGACTGCTAATGCAATTTTATGTCAAATTTTTTGTTTCAATCAGTTGCGAACAATACTTCTGAAACAAAACAAGATTTTTGGATATTTTTCACCTCCTGTCAAGTATTAATCACCAAAATACTCGCCAAGGTTCACATAAAAGTGTAAAGCTGTTTACTTGACGCTAAAGATTAATATTTCATAACTATTGTTCGCTGGCTTCATGCAAGGCTTTCTCTGGAACGACATATTTATTACAGTGTAAGCGAGGAAGTTTTGAGAGACCCTTCTCGCTGGTTAATCTGAACTATTTGTTAGGGCCGCGGTTGCCTGGTGGTAAGGTCCCGGCTTCTTAGCCGTAGGGTTTCAGGTTCGAGACCCGATTACACCGAAGAACCGTCGTACAAAGGGGTCTGTTAAATGTTAAATCCGTCATGCCAAACGCCCTCCCGCTGGTGTGGTGTGGTGTGGCGTGGGGAGGGGCTACCAGCTCAGGTGTCGTTCTCGTCATCTGACCGCGGTTCGAAATTACGAGGTCTGTCCCAAAATAGCAATAGTGTTGCTTTATAATGGGACGTTAATATAATTAAACTAAACTAAGCTGTTTACTGGTAAAAAAGTTTGGAGCATGCGTGAAAATTAATTCAAATCTGTCAAACCCGTACAAAACAACCATTTTTAGAGACTGACCAGTTTCTCTAAAAATGGTTGACTATTTACGTCAAACCCGACTTCTAAGTCCTTCTATTCTTTTATCAACGTTCGATAAATTACAAGTCTACTAAAAATAGTTCTAAATTTTTGTTTATTATATAAAATAATTCAAGCTGTTTACATTTCAAAGAAAATCATAATCAAAGCATTTTTACCAAATAAAGCTCTTAGCTAAAAAACGCTCGCAGCTCTTTTCTAAAAAAAATGTCCTTGAAATGCTTGCTAATAATTTCATGTTTAATTAGTACAAAACATGTAGCATAAATTACTAAAATAATCTGAAACTTATCGTGATTCTACAGCTGATATAAACTATAATCTTTTCGCTAGTTGAACGTTTCATGAATATTGATGCAATACATTTAGACATTTTACAAATAAAATCAAGCATTTGAATTCAAAATATCACTTTACATATCTTTAAAACTTATCTCTACTACACAGAAACAATTAGACTTCATTTATAAAACGAATTTTAATTTTTTTTAATGAAAAATTCTAAATTATGATACCGAATATGTTGACGTCTCTATTTCTACTTATAGATAAGATAGGGTTTTTTTAAATGATATCTATCACAATCGTTAGCATTTATTACTGATAATTTTAAATCAACATCTAAAAACTCATTAATCTTATAATAAAATGAGTTGAATATTCATTTTAAACTAGATTATTATTTGCTAATACCTTAAAAGCTGCAAACAGTCATATTATTTCTCCAACATTTTTTACTTACTTTCAAGAATAATAATTCATCCAATTTTACAATATAATCCAGATAAATATTTTTTTTCCATTAAATCAGTAATTATTATGTGAGTAATGAGAGGTGGTCTTATCAACACTTCAATACTTGAAGTAAAATGCTTTACAGTTAAAATATTAACTTACTCTTCTTTAGATTGAATCAATAATTATCTTGACAGTCGTTTAGAGACTGCGATACGTATGTTATCAATGCAAGTTCGGTGAAAAAAATATCCCACATTGAAAAATTAACATATGCGAAAACCGTGTTACGTATTTAAACACTTGATTAAAGAGAATATAACATATCATCAGTAGAAAACATCAGACACTCATTTCAAACACATACCTTTCAATAAAACTGATTTATTAGCTGTTGACAAGAATTTATCATTCTAACTTTCAATACCTGGTCATTTTCTTTGGATATTCCAATTCATTATGAAATAAATCGTTCAGTTGCGTTTTCGATTCAGAGAATAATACTCTAATGCTAAATGCTATATTTGCATTAATATTTATGAATATCGATAATGAATGTTTTTTTAACGCTTTTTAATTCTTAATGCTATATATTTATTTTGAATTATGTGTGCTTTAATGAATCGTAAATTTTCGTGGGCGATAGGAAAATTACCGTCACTTTTATAAATATAACGTTAATTACTGGTATTATTCGATTAATGAGAGGTTTGATTCATTCGTTTTGGAAATTCGGAAAACGAATTTAAACCAACGGGAATGCCCCCCCTAAACTTTCTTGCTTTTCCTTTAATATAGATGCTATCACGATTCTCCCCTCCCTCATTAAATTGTGAATCTTGGATAAAGCCGCAGATGCTTTACATGGCATTGGAGAATAATAATTATTAAAAATAGATCTTTGGTGTGAGGTTAAAAATTTTTTTCTAGAATCTAAAATGCGATCTTCGGTAATTTATTTTGACATCTCAATTCCTGGTATGCAGCAAATGCCGAAAATCAAATTTGTATTTTGGACTCTTTTATATGACTGATTGCAACCAAAATTTGACATAGAATTACACAGAGATAAACATATAATACAGATACACATATCATTAATTTAAATTGCTATGTTTTGGAGTTGTTGCGTTTACATGCATTTGAATGTAGCGTTCGAAAGACGATCACCCCTTTGATACATTTTATTTAAATTTGATAAGAATTTATATTGTAAATGCTTAAACAGTGTACAAGATTTTATAAAAAAAATTATTTATCTAGTTCTTTGTATTTTGTACTTATCGTGTTCGTTTGAACTTAGACTGCTGACGTAAAAAGATACTTTGAATGGATTTCGTTTGAATTTTAATAAAAACATCTACAAATTTCAGGTACAGATTTTAAATTTTTTTCGCCTGTCTTAGCGTTTATAATTATAGTATTCACAGATAGGCAGAAATCCAAATATGTGTTATTTAGGCTCAGGGAGAGTCTAAAAAGTGGGGATTCCTTAAAATCTCAAATTCGAATTTTTTGATGATGATTTTTCTTTGAATTAGAACAAAAATGGAAGGATATTCGATCTATAGTGGGAAATACGGTAGCTTGCTAATGTTTTCGATCTATAGTCGGAAATATTGTAGCTTGCTAATGTTTTAAGTTTGATTCCTGTATCTCTGTTTCAGTTTATTAAATTTTCTCGTAATTATATAGCAAAGATAATGCGCACACAAAAATATGGATTTAATAAAGTCACAAAACTGTCAGTTTAATGCATATTTCCTCAACATCTTGAAAATAGAACGCATTAAGTGATTTTATATAAATTCCATTGAATATTTTAATTCAAATAAAACGCAATTTGTTATTCAAGAGGTACTTAATTATATATTTGCTTTTTATATAAATTTAAATGAATGTTGTATATTTTTATTTAATTCTCTAATAGGTTGATGGACTCCAATAGGCACTTGGGAATTATTCACTTAGAGTTACGAAATATTTTATGCATTTGTATTTAAATATGAATGCTACAAATTTCTTTAAAAACTTTTCATACGAAATATATTGTTGTTATTGTTTTTAATTAAGATTTAAAATTTTTAAAAGATTCCAAATATTTCAAGCGATTTAATTTTTACTTACGTTTTCCCTATAACCAATTATAAATTGATTTGGAACATAGCTGTGTATGGTGCTAATTTTTTAGAAATATTTTTATGCACACTTTATGAATGTTATAGGAATGTTATGTTTTTCTAAACTTAAATTGACTTTTAACTATCTAAAAAAAAGTCGAAATATAAATGAATACCTCATTTTCTTTTAAAGTTTAACAGAAATCTTCATGATCAATTCTGTTTAATTTCTTCAAAAATAAAGACACTTGGACCATTTCAAAGATATTCAAATCTAATTACAATATCATTTTGAGAAAAGTCATTAAATAGTCATTCTTTACACTAGGTTCTTGAAATGTGTATTTTAAAGAACATTTACATTTATATAATACATTTACATAATACATTACATATTACATAATACATTTTATAACATTATTTTGGTTGAATATAAATTTACATTATGGTAATGAGAAGATAGAAATAAAATTTCATGTGTTTTCAATTATTTATATTTTTATTTTAAAACCCATTGTCCCCTTAAATGACGAGTTTTACATATTTAATTTTTATGTTTCAACGCACAACCTTCTTAAAATTCCAAGGAAAATTCATATAAATTTATTGAGATAGTATTCCATATTTTTACACCAGCAAAAATAAATCACTGTTAAAAGGAATAACTATAAGGTCAAGTTTCTTTGCTTTTAAGATTGTTTTTAAAATAGGATGATAGTACAATCCACTGCTATCTTATCTCATCAGTTAGTTAAGCAGTTATTTTTTTTTCTGTTACATTCCAAATTTTACTATTCTATAACTAACGTGCTTAAATGTCAAAATTACAAGCGCATGTCATATTCAAGACATGTTAGTGAAATAAAATCTTCTGCGTCATTTACTTCCGTCGTTAACTAGTATTTTAAAATCCGTTGAAGCAGGCATGCTTTAACTCGTATTCATCCCATTGTCGTATACTTGATTCATGATTTTTTTTTAATATTTTAAGGCTGTAAATTTAAAATGTGACATAAATTAACTGCACAGGAAAATATGGATTTTGTTTTTTGTTCATTTCAGATAACAGTGATGTAATCACTAATATTCAATGGTTTAGATATTTTACGCCGAGAACCCGATTTGATAAACGATTTTGATGATATAGATGTGGGTTTGAGTGTGATACACAAAGCAGATTTAAAACGAAGGATATAATACAATATGCGATTAAATATGCAGTACTGAAATGGAAAGATGAACAAAATTACATTATTGTCAACTTAACGTGTTTATTTAACACAATATGCGTAATGTAAGTGTTCAAAGTGTGCACCGCCTCCCTGTAGAGAGTTCTCATATCGTTCACGCAGATTCCCAAACATAACCAGAAACAAAGTTTGCTGCAGACTCCTTCAAAAAGTGATGATTTTCTCACGTAATGCAGGGATTTGCTAGATTTTCTCAGTTGAACATTTCCTACAAGTAGGTATCAAATGGTGTAAGATCGGGAGAAGGGGACGTGTATGGGAAGTCAGTGCCAATTGAAATGATTCGTTCTGGAAAGTTTTCCTGCAGCCTGGCTAGAGATGCTCCAGCGGTATGGTTGGTCGACCAGTCCTGTTGATACAACTGTCTAATCATTTGAATGTTAATTGCACAACAGAGCCCTCTCAAATCCTGAAGAAATGGCTCAATCACTTATTAAATCATCTTATCACACTTCTTTTGGAATTGTTCTGCCACCTTTTTCAAAGTCGGTCCACCTTCACGACCATTTCCATATGAGAGGAAATAACGTGCAAATACTTTTTCCTCCGTTGAGGGATACATTTCCAACAACAACTGCACGACAACAACTGCAAGTTCCTTTTCACTACTGCGAACACGTGTAACTGGAGCTATGCCTTGTCGACAAACGTAACCATGTGTTCGTGATGCGCGAATTTAAGTACTGTATATTTCGGTGCTTACTGTATCTAACATAGTTTTAATTAAAGGTTTAACTCTATGAGCCCGGCAAGTGTGAGAATTCCAGTAAGAATTCCTGGACGGATTTTAGTGGGCGAAAACAGAATGGAATTGTCACTTCCTTCAGAGAAATAACAAGAAAAACTTATGTGACTTACTTTATTTATTATTCAGTGACTTATTTAAACTTATTTTTAACATAATAAAATGTAAAAAAACAACACCCAGTCATTGAATTTATGCTTTCTTTTACTGATAAATAATGTTTCATCCTTTAGTTACTATCTGATGTGTCTTTTTCCTTCACACGCATAGCATGACTTGAAAAGCTGCTCGTCAATCTTTGTTAGGAGTAGTGGAACACTCCAAAGCAAACATGTGGCATTTCACCCCTGAAATTCATCTAAGCGTCCCAAAAAGCCTCAGTTAGGTTCCTGGCGAACTAGACGATTAGGGCTCATAGAGTTGAGGATGTGCACAACGCTTAGAACAAGAAAATAGCTAAATAAAGGAATAAAGAATGCTGGCTACCTTTTACAGAAATTTTAAAAAAAAAACATGCATCACACTGCAGACATCGAATAGCTTAAACGCCTTCCAATTTTGTTCCTTTTTTCCTGGTTGCCTGTGTCACAGACTTCCAGGGCAACCATGATGTACCTCGGCTTGTTATCATCATGTTGAAATTAAATTCTATCCCATAATGATGATTCATCTACTAGGATGGCAAAGAAAACAACTTGTGTTGAAACATGCAGCTCAGGTGCCGTCCTCGTCATCTGACCACTGTTCAAAATCACGAGGTCCGTGCCAACACATCCTTAGTGTTGTTTTAAAACGGGAAATTAATATAACTTAACTCAATGAGTCAACTGTGTCTCGAAGCGTGCTTTCGCTTGCAGGCAAGCAAAATAACTCGAAGTGGTAATGACTTTTAAATGAAATTTGGCAAGAATTATTGTTATTAATATCAAATTCAGTGTTAAATTTTGTTTTCAAATGAGTTGACAAAAAAGCTTTCAAAATCGACGTTTGGCTTTCTTCTCTTTATTATGAAGCAGAAAAAGCTCATGCATAAGACTCTGAAAATTAAATTTTGAGCACTCAAGACGTTTACGGCTTTTCTTAAGGTCGAGAATTTTTAAGCGGGATGGACAAGGATAAGATTTATAAGCAAGAAAGTTTCGAAGACATCATTCCATCTCGTTCCAGTTACCAGTTCGGACGTATTTTTTTGAATAATCTAAACATAATTTTAAAGGCGTTTTCTACATGGAAAATTTTTCTTCCCTACTGTTTAAACAGAAATATCAATAAATCTTGCTTTCACTTTAAATTACTGTTATCTATAAACTAATTACTAATAAATAAAGGTAGAAAGATAATTTCAAGGTTAAACGCATACTCTTTCATTATGTATGCTAATGCAATTTTAATTACTACTTTTGAAATGCAAAATTTTTTAATAGTTCAACAAATTATATAAAAGAGTATATTTATGAGTTTTAACAACATATATCATTTTTTGACTCCAAAAATGCTATCTTTAATTATTTGTTTTACTTTTCCTCAGAACATGCAGCAATTCAACAGTTCTTTTAACAACTTTCAACAGCAACAACAATGACAAAATAAAAAATCTCACCACGGCTTTTAATACGTCAACAAATCTTGCCCCTTTTAAAATTATTGATATTTAGTGATTTACCTCCAATTAAAACCAGTTTATTTTTTAAATGATATGTTTTCCTTTTTAATTATGCATGCGATTAAAAAAGCTTTAATTCATACTTTTCAAATTCAAAATTCCGTTATTTTACAGTCCAATCATTGAAAATTTATAGAGTGTAGAATGAAAAGACCTGAATGATAATTCCTTTATTAAATTATAGGTTTTCGGATGCATATCCTGGTGGTCTAGGCATTCTGTTTCAGGAGAGCAATAAATAACAGTAAAGTTATAATTATCTACACAAAATCGGTGGAATAATTTCAGATGTATCTGATTTGTCGAAGCGCATTATACAAGTAGTTGACTCTGTCAAGTAATTGCCATGATTTAATGATTTAAACTAACTTGATAACATTCCTCTTGCCATTTCTGCTAAAAATTTCCCATCCTTATTGAATATAACAACTCAAGATTTCTATAATCTATTACATAGGTGCGTATTCTGATTTATAGTAGACATTAATCACACATCTCTGGTGACTATCTGACATTAGATCTGTTGATAGCTAAACTGATCAATTAATTTATTTTTAAAAAAACGAATCGCATTCCACTATATTATGTAAATTAATGGCTGAAAGTCAAAGCAGCCGGCGTCAAGTTTTTATCATCGCTACTTTTATTATATATTCTATAAAATCAGTGATGATATATTTCGGTTTTCTTCGCTGACTATATTGCTATTTGGGAGCAACTAGTTACAGGTGCATCGAAACATACACATTTATCCTTTTTATTTCCGGTTACAAACTAATTTAATTAGTTTGACACACATTTTTAAACTGGCTGTTTTTACCTTTCATGGAAACGAATCCGGTTATTTTGATGGAGGTGGCGCTGAGTATCACGATATTCGTGCCAAAACATGCAAGCGTTTCTTATATTTCCTTCCCTATGTTTTTTTTTTATTTGTAACTTCAGTTTTAAATTTTATCTCCTTTTATTTCCTTAGCACGTCTATTTTATATTTTCAGACAAAAACTCTTCTTTTTTAAAAAACTTTTTACATATTTTTATAAAAAAAAAAAAAATATTTTTTCATGCGATGACAGTTTGTAATCGAATTTTTTATTGATTTTATAATGAACTAATCTGATAAATTTTGCATAATTCTATGATTTCGTTAATAATATAATAAAACGATATTTTTTATTCTAAATTTATTGATTTGTTTAATAAAATATTCATTTTATATAAAAAGCTCCAACTGGGTGCGAAAAAAGGTTTAAATTTAAAAAATTAAATTTAGTAATAAATTTTCATATTAATGTTGAAATAACCTCTGAAATTTTGCGTAATTCCATGTTCCCGACGATAATATAATATTTTAATATTTTATAAATTTCATTTTCAATTAATCGCTTTGTAATTAAACTTTAAATACACATGGCAGGCGCCATCTGATTGTGAATTTGGGAATTAAAATTGTTTAAAAATTTTAAAGACGAAATTTTGTCATCAATTTTTTACTCACTACAAAATGAAGTAATCTCTGAAATTTTGCATATTTCCGAGATACTTTAATATTTTCAAAATATTATTTCCAGTTAATTATTTTTTTTTTACTTTCTCCTATACGCAGCATAGAGAAAGTACTATTATAACCTTCAAAGAAGTAAAAAAAAAACAAAAAAATACGAAAAGCCACGTTTTATACTTTTTGAAAAACATATTTCTAGCATTATGTCTGTCCGTCTGCTTATGTACACGATAACTCAAAGGCGCTTTGAGGTAGACATTTAGTGCATAGATTCAGAATGTCGATTTGACTGTTCGAGTACAATGAATATGTTAAATACAAAATATAAAGAGCTAGATAGGCAAAATTTGGTTCTCAAGTATCTAGAATAAAGATTCTTAAAAAAACTTTTAATCAAATCAATCAAAATATTCACTCTCTATAATTTCCCATACATGTAAGCGTAATGACTTAAAGCAAGTCGTAAAAGTCGTATTTGAACTTGTGACTACCAATGTGGTTTCGTATCAAATTTTGGTTCCAAATGGTTGAAAAAATTCCAAAATAAGTAAGTGCATAAGAGATTCAATAAAACAACTATAATGTTTTATAATTTATAATAAAGTTTTATAATCAATATAAAATATCTATTTATCGTAACTATTTTTCACCTTTGCCATGCGAGGTATTGAAAAGCTTCATCTGGAAATGAAAATTGATTAAAAGTTTAGAGATAAAATTTCATAGCATTTGAAAAAAATTTTTGGTTTTTTACTTATTTCAAAATGAACAAATCTATGAAATTTTGCATAATTCTTTGACTCTAATAATAAAACAATATTTTAATATTTTCGAATTTTATTTTCAGATAATTAACTTTTGATTTTAATTAGATTTTGATTAAAATAAAAGACGGTTTAAGAATTAAAAAAACTCGAATAAGAAATTAGAATATTTAAACAACAAATTGAAAAATATATTAAGAAGCCAAAAAAAAATAATAATAACTCATAAAGTAAAATATTAGTAATTTTAAAATCCACTTTTATTATTGTACCATAAAATAAAAAATAATTCATTTTATAAAATATGTGGGAATTAAAACTATCGGTAAAAGCATGAAGCAATGAAACCAATTCTATAAAAAAATTTAGCCTATGTTAATAATCACATGGAAGAAACTTCCTAGAATTAATTAAAAATTAAAATAAATGGGGAAAATGATCGAAATTCAACTGTTTGGAGCATTTCTGTGATTTTTACGTGGGCTTCTATTATTTTGATAATTGCGTTGGAGTTGTTCCATCTCTTCCGAAACGCATTCATCATTCAATAATTTATTAAAAAAATTATTTTAGCATATTGTATAAAACTTTGAATACTCCAAATGAAAAGTCTCTGAATGATTTAATCTGTAGTTAAAGTTCAATCAATGTATATATTTAAATTAAACAGGGAAAAAAAAACAAGCCCTCTTACCTTTCTATTTAAGATTTTGAGTTAGGGTCTAAATAGAAGAGAGGTTTTGGTGGAAAAAAGAAAGATTATACAAGAATTTTCAGCAAATTACTTTCGTGTAGAGATATCTTACCAAGAACTGATAATTTATTTGGGATTGAAAGAAAAAAACAATAGAGTTTTCTGAAAAGAAAGTAATGTTTTTTGGTTACAAAATTTTTTATCAGAAATTTTTGGTGGAAAATCTCTTATTCGTAAACAATGCATTAAAAAACACAAAATAGTACAAAATTTGACCTGCCTCAAAATTTACATTAAAACACTGGGTTTTTTGTACCTAATGATTCCGCTAACGGGGGAAAACACACGAAGGAGACAGCAGTGTAAGAGAGTTCGCAGCAGAAAGACCGTCAGAATCCCTGATTTTGCTAATTTTCATTTCACTAAAAATCTCATGACGCCTTGATACATCATCAGCAGTCACCTGTTCGTTATTCCCCAATTTTATAAATTTCTAATAAATTCAATTTTAATTTAACTCGCCATGTTTTCCATTTTCTCTAACATCTAATAAAATGACAATTTCTTTTGTTTAATTAAATGGTTATGATCTGCCATATTTGACAACTTAGAGTCCATAGAATACTTGAGGTATTTAAGAATTCAATTTTATTTTTGTACTAGCCGCCTTTGGCGACCAGCCGGTTCGCCAGTATTACCGCTCGCTACAATTTTCAATTAAATATTTTAAGTAACTGGTCTCTTAAAGGATTCTCAAACAAAACATTTTTAATCTTCAAATTTTGATAGTCATACCAAACTAATATTGTTTAGATCGTTTCGTTCAATTTACTATATATATTTTGCTAATTTGTTGCCATTTCCGGTAAAACTTCAACTTTAATTAAAAATGTAAATGACGAAATTGCAATTAATATTAAGATATTTTTAATAAAACCAAGCGTTTTATTTTATTAATCATCTTTATTGTTATTTATTAATTATTATTATTATTGAATATGAGTATTGCAAACAGAATCGCTCGGTATTTAAGTCTTATGTTAACTACAAAATATTTTTCATAGTTTATGTAATATCTCAAACAATAATTCAACAAAAATTTCTGAGATTCAGTATAAAATTCAGTTTTTAGTTTTGCTTTCAAAAGGATTGAAATGAAATCAATAATAATATTTTGTTCCTGCTTATAAATATATTTCAAAAATTATGAAGTCTAAATTTAATGCAGTAAGGTATCATATTCTGATAAATATTCTGGACAAAACAAATTTTAAATAAATGAATGAATGTTTCTATGTTCCACGATGAACTAAGACTTATTTATGAAGTTTTAAATGTTAAAAATTTAGAAAAACTCACCATTTTCATAATCTTTGGCCAATTAATCTTGAGAAACCTGCGCGCTTATTGGCGTATTTTCTTTGAAACGATCGATGAAAAATCTAAAATTATCCTTTTTTTATTGAATAGTGATATGCAAATCTTCATAAATCAGTCAGTTTAAGTGATTTGAAATTAACTCTTAAAAGTCAGTGATTTAGTTGATTGGAAATTAACTCTATGACCACCATAAAATCTGTGCTTTCTCTTGTGGTGTATGCATTCTCCTTAATATCCGATCGAATAAAACATCACATACAAAAGTACTATATAGAACCAACACATCAAAAGTAAACATAACATTTCAATAGTTGCCAAAAACAAAAGAGAGAAAAATGCAATTAATGAGCAGACAATATTTAGAAAAGTACAGATATTTAGACTGGAAAATGAAATTATCTGAAATTAAAAACACGCGCAGACGATATTTACAAAAGTAAAAATATTCAAACCTGAAAAGGAAAATATATGAGTTATTCCATCAATAAATGCCATAAGTTTGTTTACATCTTCATTATTTTATGAGTCATTAAATATCAAAATGGATTTGGGACTGAATAAACACCCTGTATAGAGAGTTTAAAAGATCATAAAATAATTTTTCTTGAATTTATTTTTTACAAAAAATAATATTTCATATTTGTTTCATTTCTTACAGACGCTTGCCGAAAATTATAATTTTGCAGATTTCATTTCCAAAAAGATTTAATTTATTTTCAGTTAGAGCTTTAATCAATGTGATGGCAACACTTTGAAAAAAGATATTTTTTTTCTCATGAATGCGAAACGTGCTTAATCCTCATTTTTATTTTTGACGAAAAAAATTATTGAAAAACATAGTTTAAATATTTATTTAAAAATTCATTAAAAATAGAAATTTAATTTTAAGATTAAAACAGTAGTATCATTTAAAAGATAAATTATTTATCTTTAACTTCATGTAAAAATCTTTTTTGTGCGGTAATATTTTCGGCAGTTATAGCAGAAACACGTCAAAATTTCGCTTAATATTTAAATAAATAAAATTCTAGTTAAAAATTCGAAAAAATAACCCCCAGGTGCACATTCCCGGCCTCCAAGGTATACACGTGCCAAATTTGGTAGCTGTAGGTTGAATGGTCTGGTCTGTAGAGCGCCAACACACACACACACACACATTGAGCTTTATTATAAGTATAGATAAGATTTTGTATGGGATCTATGAATGTGACACATTATTTCAAGCGATAATAACGAAACTTTACTCACTTTCCAATTTTCCACTTATTAACACAAGTAAACAATTCAGTTTATTTATTTGATACTTAAATAGATCCAAAATCTTCCAACATGGAATATGAGATAGCCATAAATTATTGGCCTTAAAAAAAAGACTCGCCGATTTTTCAAAGACGGAATAAGCAGTACTTCCTGCTTGCAAATAAATAAGAAAAAATATATTTGAAAAATGTAACAACTTTAAAAAATTAATTATCATTTATTAAAAAAATATGAGCTTGATAACGGTAAACAAACCAAAAAGCTATTCATTTGTGTCTAAAAGTAGAATTAGAAATATTGTTTTAAACTCATTTTCTGTTAAATTACTCTTAATTAAATGTTAATTAAAGCAATTTAACAGCCCTTTTTTTATACCATTTCAGCGTCAAGTGCAGTATAAATCCTTATTAAGACATAATAAGGATTTTCATTAGATATTTCAGATAATACTGGCAAAATGTATATATATACACTGGTGTGCAAAACGTAAGCAACAGGTATGTTTTTTGCCATAACTTCAAGAGAAATCATCTGAGAGACATGAAATTCAGAAACGAGATACAGCATTTTGTTCTGAAAGAATGACGAAAGCATGGTTGTGCAGAAATGAATACAATGCATACAGTATGGAATGAAACAAAAAAAAGGCTTTATTGAACTCATAGTATCGTTACACATGATTGTCTGTCCAAGAGGACGAACAGCAAGCAGATGTTCCTTAGTATGGGATATGCCCTCCCCTTACTGTAATGGTTGCTTCGCACCGTCTCCGCATACTCAGCACCAGATTGTCCAACAGTTCTTGAGGTAAGAGTGCCCATTTCTCAATCAGCATCTGTTTAAGTTGTCGGGTGTTCCCAGGAGGATGTAATCGCGACGCAAGACGACTCCCCAAAGCATCCCACACATGTTCTATCGGATTTAAATCAAGGGAGCACGCCGGCCAATTCATTCGAGTGATATCTTCACTTTCCAGGAGCTCCTCAACAGCATGAGTCCTGTGTGGTCGTGCATTGTCATCCATAAATACGAAGTCTGATCCAATGGCACCTCGGAACAGACGCACATGGGAAAGGATCACCCCCTGACAATAGCGATCTCCAGTTACAGAACCTCTGTCGAAAACATGGAGCTCAGTCGGCCCGTTCATCATAATGCCTCCCCAGACGACAACTCCAGGACCACCGAAACGGTCTCTTTCCGTGATGTTACTGGGATAAAATCGTGTTCCGACCTCTCTCCAAATCAACTGGCGTTGGGAATCGCTTGTGGCACTAAAACGACTCGTATCTGTAAAGAGGACACGACTCCATTGATCAGATGACCAGTTTTTGTGCTATCTGCACCACTCTAAACGGTGCCGTCGGTGGGAAACTGTCAAAGGGATGCAGCGTTCAGGACGGCGGGCCACCTTTGTGAAGGCTTCTGGACACAGTAAAACGCGACACTTGTCGCCCCGTTGCTGCACACAGTTGCTGAGCAATGGCGCTTGCTGACTGGTTTCGGGTTCTTTTCGCCTGCAGGACGATATGTCGGTCATTCACTGCAGTTTTTTTTTCCTGGGGCGGCCACCACCAACCTTTCTCATAGCTGTACCTGTGGTTTTGAAGGTTTTCCAAGCGCGCGAAACGACACTTTTGTTGATGCCGAACTCTTCAGCTACACTGGTCACACGCGTCTCCTCCAGCTTTCCGATCATTCTTCCACGTGTGAAATCGTCCAGGTGATTTCTGCTAGCCATATTTCATGAATTAACTCACGTGCACTTGCAGAGAATGTCTTTAATTGCGTCTCCGCCCTTCCTTTTATTGTAGTGTTGAGCTGCGCGCGCCTTCCGCACGTGTTTTGCGTACGCTCACGTCGCCTGTGACGTTTTGTTCCTGATATTTGCATACGCATGACCTTTCTCTTGAACTACGTGTACTGATCGCAAGAACTTTTTTTCTGCAATTTCATGGCTATCTGCTTAAAATTTGCATTGTTGCTTAAGTTTTGCACACCAGTGTATATATATATAGCTTAAAACCGTTGAGTTTTATGAAAAGCAAGCAGCGTTTGGTGGGATTTATATTACATTATTTCATCATAAAAAAATTGCAGCTGAAACACATGGGTTACTATTGAACATTTATGACGAACACTCTCCGTAGCTTTCTACTTTTTGAAAATTGTATGCGACAGTGGTTTCAGTAATTTTAAAATATTAATTTTAATACAAATGACAATGAGCATAGAAAAATCCCCAAACAAAATCTAAGGTTTATATTTGGAAGCATTACTTAATGAAACTGTTAAGAATTTTTGAATTTCAATTATGAAATATCTTGTAAACAATTCTACATTCATATTCTCTCTTGTTTTTTAACTATAAGATGTGAAGCATTCTTTCTGCAAGATTTTACATCATTGCCTTGAGTGCGTCACTTCATTTGACATCTTCTTTTACAGCTAATTAACAGGAACCTTACGACTTTGTCTATTCAAAATTCTTTAAATAGAGCAAAAAAAATTGATAAGATTGTTTTATTTTACCAGATGATGATCTCTCACATATCGCCAGACCACTGAAAGAAACTTTAGAATCCTTTCACTGATATGCGTTGCTCTCAGTCCTGTATTCATCAGATGTTCCTCTAGAGAGAAGTTCATTTCCCTTGAGTATATCAAAAATTGGCTTGATAAATGGGTTTTATCTAAGTAAACAGACATTTTGTTCACGAAATTCGTTTGTTGTCCTGAAAGGCAAATATTAGTTTCTGAGAACAAATATTTTGAATAAATTGATCTTTATTTTTTATTACAAACAAGTGTCTTTTTTTTATAAAAAAAAGACAAAGTCATATTTATATAATTCTCCCTGTTATGATGCATTTGAAATTATTAACTGAATGAAATCAAGTTTCATACACAGACTTTCCTAGGCATGTGGGAAATAATTCAAAGAAAACAATGCAATATAAAAAATGGTAACAGAAGTTACCTATAACAGAGACCTTACAACTGTCGGAATGTAAACCCTGAAACCAATAATTAAAACGAACACACGGAAAAAGGATTACACAAAATTTCATTCATGTTCAAGTAATAAGAAATGCATATATAAAAATGAAGGACATATAGCATGAAATATTCTTTTAGTGATCAATTATTAGGGTACTTATTCTCTGTACTTATTCTTGTGTACAACCCATTGTTTTTGTTCTTTCTCACATACAAAAATATAAGAACGAGAACATTTTAATCATTGAAAACTTCGACCGCGAGATTTTGAAAAATCTCCTTATTTCAGCCCTCCCTGTTCGAGAAACATATATTTGGGCTTATGTTTATCTTTTTGGAAGCATGATCCTAAAAGCGCTTACATCTGGACAATGAAACCTGGCATATGGAATTTACATCAAATTTAAGTATTCCTTTCAAATTTTGAATTAAATTCATTCAGAAGAAGATATTTTCTAGCTTTCCGATAACTAAAAAACGAAGAGAGATTTTGAGGCACAGATTTGACATCTAAATTTTACATATGCATCAAATTTGATTTTTAAAAAATCACCAAGAGACTGATTATCTTTCGGCCTTTTACTTTCATAATTATATAAATACGGTAACACAAAAACGAATTGATTTAAATAAATATATGAAAGTTGATGTAGTTTTGTGACTACAATTGTAATTCTGTGTCAAATTTTATCTTTGATTGGTCGAAAGAAAAAGGTACTCAAAATACACTTTCGGTTTTCTGGTAATTTTGTATCAACTCCCTCCCAGCTAGTAACTACCAATTGAAATCACCGAAGATAGCAGCTTAATACGCTCTTTCTTAATTATTGTGCGCAAATGGTATACGGTTAATAATACGCAAGTATATTTATTAGAGAATATGCGAAAACGTTCGGGAAGATCACTCCTATTGGTTCTCTCTCTTTGTTTGTGTGTGTGCATGCGTGCGTGCGCTTGAGGGATATTATGATCATCAACAATAAAAAAAAGCCAGGACCATCACTGAAGACATTTTGAAGAAACGGCCTTCTTAGTACAGAGCTAATACACACGCACGCATACCCAGATGCACAGACAGACAAGTACACACATGCGCGAACGCACAGATAAACAAGCACACACATATTCGTGGAGTTACCCAAGTTCCATAACTTTATGCGGAAGAGAGGTGTAACACTTTTTTTATTAGAGAGTATGCAAGAAAGTTTTAGGGAGACGATTTTCCCTAATTAATAAGAAGTAACACCGAACCCAATCTGGTAGCTCGAGTTTCAACTGTCTTGTAAAGAGTTATGAAAGATTTTTTTCACGCATGTCACATCGCAACTTATCGAATATAATGTCAGTCTATAAACATTATCCTGACACAAATAAAAGTAAAAATAATAATCCATTTGCGTCATAAGAAATATTTATGCGTCAACATTCACTTTCGAACTGGTGAAGGTCAGAATACGAGCTGAATTGTTATTATTTACGCTTTTGCAGTTGATGAACTAATAAACGACAATGCAGCGTCACGATCCTGTTTTTATCGCTCATTGCGTCTCTTGATGTAACGGTGTACGAAATAAGCAATGCGGATAACAGAAACCTGTGAGAGCAGTATATTCAAAAAAATTATTTTATTAGTTTTTGTCTTTTGCTTTCAGGAGTGATACAATATAAATATTTTCATATGTAATTGTGAAAGATGAAAGCAATGGGAATTTCAGCTGTAAGAATATAACAAAATGGTACTGAAATTTGATTAAACCTCAATAAGATTTATGAGTATTCAACAAATTGTGAAATCTTTTTCTTTTTTTTGCGATGTGTAATAAAATAAAAAGTAATCTCCATGAAAACAATACTATTTTCAAATTAAAACATAACTGCTTACTATTATTAGCTCTATTTATTTATTAAGCTAATAGATATTCAGTATGGTAAATTATGCTTGTTTTCTTTTAAAGTTAAAAATCATTTCATGCCTCATAGTAGTATCAAAGATGAAATGCTCTAACAAATTGCTTATAATTTTTAGTTATTTATTTATGTGTTTCGAATAATTTATTCGTTTTCAAAAGACAGGGAATGGTTTTAACAGCAACCACAAAATCAATTCATTAAAACAGTTTTAGCGTTTAATATCAATTTCAAATTGTAATACTTTTTTTTGTAAATTTGTTGTTATATAACATTTTATCTTTTATAATTTTGTAAATTGTATAAAGATCTGAGTAAAAGTTGTACAATTTATTTTTCCTTATTTGACAGCAAACTTGTTTAATCGCAACAGCAAAATCATTCCTTTAAATTAATGTATTTGTTATTAATATGAGGCTTATTTTTTGCTTTAAAACCATTTATAAATTAAAAATACACAATTTTATTTTCTTAAATCAATTTCATTTTTATATGAAAACCTATATTCCAATTTACTTTTCAACATTATTTACACCAATATTAAGGATTTTGGTACTTCTAGAACCATTTTTTTGGATTTCATCTTCAGAAATATCCCATAAAATTTGATAACCATTGCAGCAGGTCATTTTAAAGAAATGCAGGTACTTTCTTAAATGTAAGAACAAGTGATGATAGGGTAGAAAACTCATTAGATAATAAGATAATAGATAAACTGAGAATTTAAAAGCATTTAGTCTCTCTAACTTTTCCATCCACTTTCTGAAACAAGTCTTCAATAATGAAAGAACGTCACCTGTTTCTATCCTCTACATGCACATTTTTGCGATCATCTGAATATATTCTCATCAATTTTCTTACCATTCATCAACCGCTTTCAGATCTTTTGCATTAAAAAAATGAATGATAGCGTATATTTCATAGTGTGGATTATCATTCGACTGAAGTATTTTAAATACTCACAAGCAGATACAAACATGGTCGAATTGGCGTCTGTGGCCAGTCAACATGCATGCGCGGAATGACAACCGTAACACTGCAGTGATCAAATTTCAAAACAATACTTATTAAAAAGAGAGCGTCGTAGCATTTTAATATGGTAATATTAAATTGTCTTGCTCAAACTTTGATGCATCTGTTGTTAAGAAACCATTTCATATTTTATATTTTTGTTATATAAATGTGTGGTTAAAAGATTGTCGAATTTTGAAAATTTGCTCATATATAATTGATAGCAAAAGATTTTAAATACAATAGCAAGCCCACATCTTAATAAAATCTTTATAAAATCATTTGTTTATATTGATAATTGTATTGAATCAAATGTTTAATTCCAAACAGTTTTCATTTTTTGAACAAAATGCAGTTTTTTTTAAAGAATATTTTTCTAGAATTTTTGTCAGAAAAATAACTTGTAAGACCAAGTTATAGTTTAAAATATATTTAGTCTGGTGTTTAAAACAACGACCTGGAAATATCATCTTAATTCTAAGATTAAACGATTTTCTTGTTTATTGTATACTAGCCGCCTTTGGCGACCAGCCGGTTCGCCAATATTACCGCTCGCTACAATTTTCAATTAAATATTTTAAGTAACTGGTCTCTTAATAGATTCTCAAACAAAACAATTTTAATCTTCAAATTTTGATAGTCATACCAAACTTATATTGTTTAGATCGTTTCGTTCAATTTAATATATATATTTTGCTAATTTGTTGCCATTTCCGGTAAAACTTCAACTTTAATTAAAAATGTAAATGACGAAATTGCAATTAATATTAAGATATTTTTTAATAAAACCAAGCGTTTTATTTTATTTATCATCTTTATTGTTATTTATTAATTATTATTATTATTGAATATGAGTATTGCAAACAGAATTGCTCGGTATTTAAGTCTTATGTTAACTACAAAATATTTTTCATAGTTTATGTAATATCTCAAACAATAATTCAACAAAAATTTCTGAGATTCAGTATAAAATTCAGTTTTTAGTTTTGCTTTCAAAAGGATTGAAATGAAATCAATAATAATATTTTGTTCCTGCTTATAAATATATTTCAAAAATTATGAAGTCTAAATTTAATGCAGTAAGGTATTATATTCTGATAAATATTCTGGACACACCAAATTTTAAATAAATGAATGAATGTTTCTATTTTCCACGATCAACTGAGACTTATTTATGAAGATTTAAATGTTAAAAATTTAGAAAAACTCACCATTTTCATAATCTTCAGAAACCTGCGCGCTTATTGGCGTATTTTCTTTGAAACGATCGATGGAAAATCTAAAATTATCCTTTTTTTATTGAATAGTGATATTCAAATCTTCATAAATCAGTCAGTTTAAGTGATTAGAAATTAATTCCTAAAAGTCAGTGATTCAGTTGATTGGAAATTAATTCTATGACCACCATAAAATCTGTGCTTTCTCTTGTGGTGTATGCATTCTCCTTAATATCCGCTCGAATAAAACATCACATACAAAAGTACTACGTAGAAAAAACACATCAAAAGTAAACATCACATTTCAATAGTTGCCAAAAACAAAAGAGAGAAAAATGCAATTAATAAGCAGACGATATTAGAAAAGTACAGATATTTAGACTGGAAAATGAAATTATCTGAAATTAAAAACACGCGCAGACGATATTTACAAAAGTAAAAATATTCAAACCTGAAAAGGAAAATATATGAGTTATTCCATCAATAAATGCCATAAGTTTGTTTACATCTTCATTATTTTATGAGTCATTAAATATCAAAATGGATCCGGGACTGAATAAACACCCTGTATAGAGAGTTTAAAAGATCATAAAATAATTTTTCTTGAATTTATTTTTTAGAAAAAATAATATTTCTTATTTGTTTCATTTCCTACAGACACGTGCGGAAAATTATATCTTTGCAGATTTCATTTCCAAAAAGATTTAATTTATTTTCAGTTAGAGCTTTAATCAATGTGATGGCAACACTTTGAAAAAAGCTATTTTTTTCTCATGAATGCGAAACGTGCTTAATCCTCATTTTTATTTTTGACGAAAAAAATTATTGAAAAACATAGTTAAAATAGTTATTTAAAAATTCATTAAAAATAGAAATTTAATTTTAAGATTAAAACAGTAGTATCATTTAAGAGATAAATTTTTGATCTTTAACTTCATGTAAAAATCTTTTTTGTGCGGTAATATTTTCGGCAGTTATAGCAGAAACACGTCAAAATTTTGCTTAATTTTTGAATAAATAAAATTCTAGTTAAAATTTCGAAAAAATAACCCCCAGGTGCACATTTCCGGCCTCCAAGGTATACACGTGCCAAATTTGGTAGCTGTAGGTTGAATGGTCTGGTCTGTGGAGCGCCAACACACACACACACACACACACACACACACACACACACACATTGAGCTTTATTATAAGTATAGATAGATTATAGCTTTGATTATAAGAATGTTTTAAAGATTCCCTTTTTTTAGAGGGATTGAATCTCTATATTCATCTATCTATATACCCATCTCTACTAATGAAAAGATGAATGTTCATTCATTTGTATATGCATGCGTGTACATATGTGTCATCAACTTAAAAATTTCAAAAATTATCTTTTCACAGATAGCAATTGCTTGGCGTATGATTTTTCCCCATTTTTATTTATTTCTTTAAAATATACTTTAGGTATATTTTATAACAAACGTTTTATTATTAAAGTGAAACTCAAATAATTTTTTAAGCAACTCATATTTCCTACTGGATATTTTTTTCCATTGTTGATGATCAAAATATTAAGATGCAGGATATTCTTTCACGTTAAGAAAATTTCATTATATGGTCTGCTTTTTATAAATTTTTTTAAATAATTTTGTGCCTACAATTAAGGTTTAGCTACAGAATCAAGAAATGGTGAAAATTTTTTAAAGTACTCCTATTTTTAAATACTTCTGCTTTTTCCTATGATATAATTGGAAGCATTAAGTTAAAAAAAATTAGATATATCCATGGCACAACGAATGGAAGGGTGTAAGACTTAAGACTTCTAAAATAGTCAAAATTTCAAATTTTATTAAGGAACTATTAAAGCCTAGAGTCATAAATTATAAAGATCCAAAATAACTGTATATAGCAAACTATTTAATTGATTTTTTTTACAATCAGGAAATCCTCCGTGATCACCAATGGTAGTTAGTACAACTTAAATATAATTACATTATAGATTGCCTTTTAGAAATGACAATTATCGATTTAGAAATTTCAATACATATAGCAAACTATTTAATCAATTTTTTTAACAATCATTTAACCCGTCGAACCCAACAATCACCAATGGTAGTTAGTACAACTTAAATATAATTACATTATAGATTGCCTTTTAGAAATATCAATTTTCGCTCATGCTTTTAAAATTATTTTTGCAATCTCTTATACCCTTCTATAATCTTTTTGATAAAATGTAAAACAAAATAAATAATATGACGCCTATTAAATAATATATTTTTATTATAAAATGTAGTTTATTAAAGCAAATTGACATGATTAAATTAATCATATAATTGCTCGCGATTTTCAATGATTATTTATACGTTATTTACATTATGTAAACCAATTTTAATGAAATATATCTTATAAAAATAGGGAAATATAAATAAATTTATAATAACAAAGATATAAAATTGAAATCTGTTGAGGAAATTTCAAGTTATCGTGTGAAAACATTATTGTTTTTAAGGCATTGTTTGTCTTAATTAATTTAAGTCCTTAATTAATGTAAACAGATTTGAAACAATCACGTGACTATCAGATTATGCACGCGCTAATATTCCGAAAAACGAGGGCGATTTTTTTTTTCTTCATCTCAGAAATCTGTCAAGCTTCAAAACTTTTTCTCAAAGCCAAATTCTTTTTATTACTATTATTATTATTTGCGAAAATCTGGAATAAACTGGTTTGGAATGATCATGTGACTACTGTGTTGTGCAATCGTTAATTTTTAGAAAAAGCGATTACCCCCCCCCATCCCAAAATCTTTCCACTTCAAAAAATTTATTAAAAAAATTCTATATATATATATAGCTTTCAATTCCTCCCCTCGCTATTTCGTGTTGATTCTCGTTTGTGTTTTATCGGGCGATAACTTCTTATGACTCATGCCCATTATTTTCTTCCCTTGCATTTTGAGGTTTCGAAAACCCCAAACCAAAACCTCATATTCTCAGATGATAATAAATATACCTCTTTCTCAAAATTATTTATAAGCCCGAAAAATTAATAGCTTAAACTTTTAGCTTCGTGAATTATTTTTAGAAAAAAATGTAATTATTCATTTATTACAACATTTTTCATTCTTTAATTAGAAAATCCTTGAAGTGATTCATTATTATTATTAAAAGTTTATTTACTTTCAATATAAATTATAAATATCTTATATTCAAAAATGAATGTTTAATTTTTAAATCTGATTTATGAAGACTTTTGCCGATACTTGGATCTGTATATTGAATACTATGAAAATATTGATTAAATAATTATTCTGGGAATATCAGACAAAAAAGTCATTAATTAGATTGTTGTTCTCATTATTTCCGCCTATTCGAAATGCTGATACATATTAATTTGTTCATGCACTGAGTTCTTAAGATGAAATATAATTACATGTTAAGAAACATGGTTTGATGATAGATTTTTGCACTTTAAAATAAATCTTTTTATTAATATAACCTGTCAATTGAGGTCTCAATTTAGATGTCTTAAGATTTTGGCCGAACCCTTAATGAATTGATTGCGATCTAGAAAAATGTCCGTTTAGGAAAGCGCTTCTATTTTTTTTTGTCCTTAGTGAACAATTTTTTAAAAATAAATTTATTTGTCTCACGTAAAAATGCCATTAATGTTACAGATTAATCTGATTAATTTATTCTCATATGCAATTTAATTTATGAGCAAATATTTGCTATATTATTTGACAAGAAAATATTTTTCTGAATAATTAGAGTTAATTATTGCTTTTAGTATGCATGTATAAAACTCTGCTCAACATGCTCATGAAAATACATGTGAAATCATTTAAAATTCAGTGTGCAAAAAGGCCCGAAAGACAACATACAATAATTTTTTATCAACTTTCAGAAGCTGTTGTTTCTTGTATTTATATTAAAGTAGATGACTACGTTGAAAAGATATTTTTTTTCCAAAATATCGATATTAATTTCTGAATATTCTTCTTCATTAGATCGTTTGAATTTAGTTTCTAAGCTTAATCTTTAGGAAGTTATATTGGTTTGTGTATTTGCTTAATGCATATTTTAATATTATTCTACATCTTTAAATGCGATTTTTCTAAATTTTGGCAGAATTTTAAGTATAGAAACTAGAGAACGAACAATTTGTTCGCTTTAAAATATTCTATAGTTATTTCAATATCACACAATTTCAAAAAAAATTGTAAATTTTATGTGATTTATCAGTAGAAAGCCAATATTTAAAAGTTGATTAAAAGGAGAGTTACTTCTTTAATTCATGAATTAGAAATTATATTTATTTAGCTATCTTTATGGTTTAGAGCAAATCATTTTACAAGCATTTAAATAAGAAAACTTTTACTTTATATCTTTATTTAGCTAAAAAAAAAACTTTTTTTCAACTTTTTAAACACTTTTGTTGATGTTTTAAATTTATTTTAATGCTTTACAAAGCGAAAAAATTGAAACTTTTATGTGATTTAGTAGTTTGTAAACCAATATTTAAAGAATGGGTAAAATTAAAGCTTCTTTCTTTTTAGTTCAGGAATTAAAAAATGTATTTATTAACTTATCTCTAAGGTTTTGAGAAAATCCTTTTAAGAACTTTTAAAATAAAAATGTTTTACTTTATATCTCTATATAACAAAAAATAACTTCTTTTTCCATTTAAAAAAAAATTCTTGATTTTTTTTAAAATTTATTTTATTCAAAAATTCAAAAATATTGCAATTCAATAGTTTTTCGAAAACTTTTATCCTGAATGTAATCACATACATTAAAAGTTTTAATGAATATTTAATTATTTGAATGTGTAGCTATCAATGCTATCTAATTAAATGTCTCGGATTTGGAAATGTATAGCCTTAATATTAATATTAAATAAGAACTCATAGAGCATTTGAGATGTTCATAGATTAAAAAAGCATTTTATTTTGAGTTAAAATGTCTATGAATGATTTTATTTTATATAATAAATTCAGAATCAAGTAATTTGATAAATGAGTTAGAGCTAAGTTAATGAGTTAGAGTTAATGAGCTATCATAGTTAAGTGGCTAACGGTTTTATATGCTATTATGTAATTATGCAATTGAAGAAAAATGTGAGAAATTTCTTATATTTTTTATGGAACTTATATCCTGGGAATAAAGAAATCAAACATTTTTTTTCACAATATATGTAGCTATACAAATGGGAAGAAAAGAAATAAAATAAAATTCAAATTTTTATTACTACTATTTATAACAACTGATGCAGAACGGCATGAATTTATTCAAAACTAATTACAGAAGCTATTTTAGGATGCAAAGAGAGCAAATTTCAAATTGAAGCCTTCTTTTTTATTCCGTGTAAAAAAAAATCAAATATTAAATACAAAGAAAAAAAATTCCCGGATGCCATTTGAAAGTCTTTTGAAATGAAACGGATATAAAATGTTTTTTTGGATTAGAATACGACCCTAAACTTCTCACAGTCCTATTATTAAGAGATAGTTTTACTAGATTTTTTAGTATTATTTTTTTCTATTTACTGCATTATTTGTATTATTTTTTTTCTTTCAAATAAGTTGTATTTCCATAGGACGTCATTAAAAAGCTGCTCATTGTATGAATATGGAATATAGAAGATCTCTCAAATCTATTTATCTGGGAAAAGAGTATTACTAGACTAGATTATATTGGAAAAATGCGATGCTCTGAGAATTAAAATTACGATACTCTAAGGATTAAAATTTATCTGTAAGGATGAAATTTGTTTATTCATTTCTATTAATGTAGCAGTCTGTAGGGGATTTCCACCTGTACGCTATATTGAAAGAGAATGCAGAGCATTAATTAAATAAATTATTATTTATCAAGTAAAAAATTTTGTTCAAAATTACAAATTCTATGAATAATAAAATATTAGAATTACAAATATGTCTGTAATGAATTATTAAAACCATTATGAAATAAACTAAAAGAGCTTAAAATTATTAAACAGCCAAAGGAGCAAAAATTAGATATATATTTATTATACAGGGTGTTTCAGTGAATCGTTTCAGAACTTCTAAGCGGGGTAGGGTACATCCTGACGAACTAAAATCATATACCCTTGGGCAGTCAGCAATGCTTTCCTGACGCGGTAGATGGCATTGTTCGAAAAGTCTGAGTTTTCATGCAGGGAATCTTCATTTCGCACAAGAACGCCAAGTTAGTAGGATGGATGATTACACGATCGCAGAGTTAGCGGATATGCATTTGGCGTACGGGGCTGCAAATTAAAGTGGGCCAGCCGCACAGCGTTTGTACGCGGAACGATATCGAAGAGGCGTATTCCCAGTCATAATTTCTTTGCAAGACTGCAACAGAGACTTTGCAAGACTTTCTAATGAATCTGTCTCAGCTAACAGAGGTTAGCTGAGACAGGTTCATTAGAAAGAGTTCACAGGGGCAGGGTAAGAACAACATCGACTGCAGACTCCGAAAAGAATGTGCTGCATCATGTACAGGGGAATCCAAGAACGAGCACACGAAGTGTAGCAAACGCAGTCGGGGTTTCCCATTGCAGAGTCTGGAGGATTCTCCGAGCAGAAGACATGCATCCGTTTCATATGCAGCGTGTCTAGACACAGAAACCGGAGGATTATGTACCTAGTATTGCTTTCGCACAGTGGTACCTGGGAAAATGTGCTACAAATCCCCTTTTTCCTGCTGAAGTGTTGCTTTCCGATGACGCATCCTTTAGAAGGGAAGGAATTTTCAACACGCATAACGACCATATCTGGGCGGTCAATACGATGTCGTGCAGCACAGAATCGATTTTCAGTCAATGTATGGGCCGGTATTGTAGGAGATCACCTCATTGGACCTTACATGTTACCGGGTCGTCTAACCGGACCTACGTACTTGCTCTTTCTGCAGCAAATATTGCCACAACTTTTGAGAGATGAACAGATTTCTGAATCGACGCAACAGACAATATGGTTCCAACACGATGGAGCCCCTTCCCATTATAGCGCAGATGTTCGTAACTACCTGGATGTCACATTTGGTCAACGGTGGATCGGACGTGGAGTCCCGTGCGTTGGCCTGATTGGTCACCCGACTTATCATGTCTTGATTTTTATTTCTGGGGTCATATGAAATCTCTAGTTTATGACACCCTTGTTGACACTGCTGAGGAGCTCGTTGCAAGAATCGCAGTTGCTGCCGGAGAGATTCGAGACATGCCTGGAGTATTCCAGAATGTTCGAATGTCCATGCGTCAGAGATGTGAGGCGTGCATTGTAGCCCGTGGAAGAAACTTCGAACACTTACTTTAATCCATGTACCTTTTGCTTCTTTTCATGTATTATTAAAACGATTTCTCATTTACGGTCTCTTTTCTTTATGGTGCTTCTGTGTACCTCACCGCTTCAGGAAAGCATTTCCGACCCCACATTGCTCTATGATTTCGAGTTGTCAGGATATACCCTACCCCTCTTAGAAGTTCTGAAACGGTTCACTGAAACACCCTGTATTTTGGAATATTATTTATTCATTTAATCGGATATGCTATACCCAGTTTAACAAGTCATACAAAAAATAATTTTCTATCAAATATTTGTTTGAAGTTTATTATGTTCTTACAATTATATCCTGATGATGAATTACCTTAATTACAAGTAATGAAATCATTAAATGGTAATTACAGTTATTTCTGGTAGAATTATGCTATTCATTAGTTGCTTTTATTTTGCATGAAATAAAAATTAAACAAGCGGGAGTGGTCACCTCAAAACTTTCTCGTATACTCCCTAATAAGCCTGTTATGCCAGAGAACGCCTTACACGGCATTAGCGTACAACAGTTACGAAATATTTACTTTTGACGAAAATGTGGCATTTTGACTGAATCTATCGAGTCATCCTTGGCAAATTATTTGGTGATTAACCGCTGGCATACGTCAATAGTATCCCAAAATCGAATTTGGATTTTAGACATGTTTTCTCAAACGATTGAAACAAAGATTTGACACAAAACCGTATTTATACTTACAAAATCCCATACTAAATTCCATATATTTGAGTCATTGTGTTTTTGAATTATCACGTTTATAAGTTGCTAAAAATGTAGACAGGCACACGCTCAACCTATAGTTCTATTTGGTTTAACAATTGGCATGTGTCTACACTATAGATGTTTAATTTGTGTACTGAATTTTATTTATCTAGGCTACTTCGTTTTGCAATTAACATATTAATTTATATGCAAACACCCGGACATACGGGCTTCCTTGGAACAGATTTCACTGTAATTTTGAAAAAAATCTGCGAATTTGATGTAAAGACAGTATACCAAATTTCAGTTGTCTAGCTGATAACGGGTTTTAGTTATCTTTGTCACAGATAGACAGATGAACATATTCCAAAAATGTGTTTTTTGAACTCAGGGAGGTCTCTAAAGAAAACATAGCTGATAGCATTTGCTTTAAAAACTTATACTACTTCGTTTACTCAAATGTATGAGATGTACACAAAAATTTTTTAATAATTTTTTAATGTTGTCCAAATTTTGAGGAACATCATTTTATTATGGAGTTGCATCATTTCAATTCGTTTTTATAGACCTTCAACAAGCAATTTTTATAATATATATATATATTCTAAACCAGCGATCGCTCTTCATATAAATAACCTTTTTTCCCACATGCATTGAGGCCATGGTTTTAATTTTAATCATTTATCATATCATGGTCTGAATGAATTTTTACAATTTTATTTTTTAAAAACATTATATTAACCGTATTGTACATCGTTTATATGAAGTGACGTCACTTTCAGATGGCGCTTCTAATGTTTCGTTTGATTTTTCACTTTTAATTAACTAAGACCTTCATATAAATTTATCGTTTGATTTTTTACTTTTAATTAATTAATCTCGAGCCGCAAAGAATCTTCGAAAATATCGCTCGGTATTTTCGAGCTTTTTTTCAGTATTAATTATCGTACTCTTGTAATATGCAACTTATGTTCATTTTTAACGACCTTTTGTGCACTTCATAACCGCACTTTTACGAATGGTAAGCGTTCCTCAAAGAATCTGTAAGTATGTTGCAATATATAATTCATAGGATTTCATCGCAAGTACAAAAGTTTCCAGAATATTCTAGTAATAGCGAACTTATGATCAATTTACTTCTATTCCTTATTTGGCACTTTCAACTACCTCAACATAAACAACGACATTCATTTTGGAAGTACTGGCAAGATTAATGGATTGGAAGTTATACAGATAAGCACTTTTCCATTTTATTTTTTGAAATTCGTTTTTTGCTTCAAAAACGATTGAAGACATAGAAGGTATGAATTCAATTCATTGCTTCTACGAATTATATTCATAACATTGCAAGAGCGGCATTAACTTGCATTTCCAATTCCTTAGAACAATCTACATTCTTCAGGGGAAAAAACTACAGTAATGAGAAATTAGTAAACATTTATTCAGATTTCGAATCAGATGTTAAACTGCCTGAAGATATGAGGGAAACTGAGGATTTCAAAAATAGATCTTTTGAAAACAAGGGCAAGCTACAGAAACATCTTGATAATTCGAATATTCATACATCTATCAATACTGTGAATGATATAAAAATAACTAATATTTGAATTTTAAATTACCTAGAAAATATTAAGTCATTTAGTGATAAATATAATGGCTGTCTCACTCTCAAGGATTTGTATATATAAAAACGTACCAGTTGAAAGTAAACACTCTAAAAAAACATTTATGAGGAAAATCAAACTTATCAGTGGAGACCATAAACTAAATTTAACTTTACCGCTTTTAAAGCTCGATACGCCTACAAAGCGTGGTCAAAGTAATAATTTTGCTTATTATTATTGTGTAATTTTTGTCTTTAATTTATTTATTATTAATTTTTTTCATAAAAAAACTCAGTTTCTTGGTATTTTCGAGTCTCGAAGAGTCAATATTTGGATGAAAATCAAGATCCCTCACAGAAAAAAAAATCTGATTTGAATCCTTGCTTGAAGATGACCCTTGAAAAAGCCTTCAGGCTGGATTCATCGTCTCCCTTTTTTATCCTTCTTTTTATTCCATTTAATGCTTTACCGCTTTTAAATTTAATATTTATTTCTAATTTGGTAAAGTTTATTTGTGTTTTAGATGCAGCAGTATTAGCGATTTCTAAATACCACGTAGCTTTTATTAGTTTTGTCTCAGGAAATATTTACTTTAAATTTATTTTCATAAAGAATGTTATTTTGATTGATGGTTTCTTAAAATTCTAAAGTTATTCAAATAGCATCTACTCGTTTCTCCAGAAAATCTATTAAATGTACTAAATGTCACTGGAATAACTTTCTTTATAAATGTTTTCAATACCAAAAAATGAGTCTTAAGCAGAGGAAACAATTAGTGTTTTAAATGAATCTGTGCAAAAACTGCCTTTCTGACAAAGACAAAGAAACCGCCTAGTCTCCTGTCCTTCTAAAATAATATTTTGTAGTTGAAATAAAATTGATTTTTAACTTCGATGGATTTGACTGAAGTTTGATTTATCTGAACTGTGTGCCATTTTGAAGCACTTTACGGGCTATATTTGGACGAAGTCGCAATCTTGAACTATGCTAAAATATCGATGACAATCCATGAATCAAAGAAGGCGCAATGATCTAATTATTCCACTGGCTTGGGGATATTTAAGCCCGATGTTTAACGTGCATTAGATCAGGTTTTTTAGATCTTCAGTGGAATTGCATTTCAAACCTAATATCCTAGACAAAAAATTATGCCACGTTTAAAAAAAAACTAAAATATTTAAAATAATTTCTCTTTCGCTCCATTTAAAAATTCGCATTCACAAAATTTTCTGGGCAATCTATATAAGTTGCAAATCTGTATGAAGCTAGGAAAAATTATTTTATACTTTTTAGTGAGTTTTGAAATTTTGGTATGAAATTTTTAAAAAAATAATTTTCTTCTTCTATGTTTAAAGCTTCAAGTCCTCGCTCCTCGGAAAGTCAGTTTAAAATCGATTGCAAAATCTGTATCCGAAAGACAAATTGACAGATAAGAAAACAAGTTAATATTTTATTGTGATCCAGTTCTAGACAATATTTCAAATTTCTAATTCATTAGAAAAGTAATTTTAAATCGATTGCAAAATTTACACTGAGCCGAAGAGATAGCCAAGAAAGCGAGTTAATATTGTATTGCCATCCAATTGTTAGTTATGTTTACAGATTCAAGTTTCTAGCTCTTCAAGAAGTTTATCGAAGACACAGATAAGAAAGCGAATTAATATTGCATTGTCATCCACCTTTGAGTTGAGTTTAAAGATTCAAGTTTCTAGCTCATAAGGAAATTAGTTTAAAATCGATTGCAAAATTTGTACCGAAAAGGCAAACAAACAAATATGAAAGCAAGTTAATATTTTATTGTGATCCAGTTCTGAGCATGTTTAAAAGTGGCTTTTGCTGCTTTGGAAGTTTGTTTAAAATCTATTGCAAAATTTGCACAAGAAAGTGAGTTAATAAAAGAGTATTCTGATCCATTTATCATATACACAAGGAATAAAAGTATTAGGACAGTTCCATTTAATCTAGAACAACTAGTCACTTTTATATGAATCTCAGACTAAATCTTAACCTAAACTGAATATCAAAAGATGTTAGACAAGAGAAAACAATCACTACTTCCCGCTTTCCGAATCAGTAATGCAATTGCCTTTATCAGATACAAGAGCGATAATTTTTCATCAAGTAAATACAGCAGATCTTCAGATGGGAACACAACTTCATATCCAGAACGAAAGACCCACAGAAAGCAACAGAACCAGAAAGACCTCCCGTCGAGTTGACCAGTGGCAGTGGGCGTTGAAAAGGTCACTTAATTTGTGCGCCTGACTGGTTGTTAATGTTGCGCCCGCTGAGCATGACTGATCCTAGCCATACGGTACCGGATTCTCTCTCGTCTGACAGCCTGAGTTTTTGTGAAAGAGAGAAAAAAAAGCCGAACTATTATAACGGTGCTCTTAAAGAATAGGCAAGGCGTATGGGAAAGGACATTCTTTACATTCATATGCCAGGAATATAGCGCAGAATGCTGTCTAAAGAAAATATTTTAAAACTATGAAGTTCTGAAAGATTTTCTTTCTCTTTTGTCATGCGTTTTTTTTTTTTTTTTTTTTTGAAAAGCAACTTGCATAATTTGTTTTTTGTTAGTAGATGCTTCTTAGAAAACTGGTGTTGCATATTCTCCATAGAGGTATACCCTCTTTTTCCTATAATAATCATAGCATTTGATAAAATTTAAATGTCCTTAATATAATAGTAGCAAAAGAAAGTAAATATAGAAAGCGATATTGATTACTAATTCAGCTAAAAAATAAATTTTACATAATTTTTTTCTAAATTTTATTTTGAGTGTTCTAATAATCTCTGCATTTTTCAGAAATTTGGTTATTACTTTTTAAACTTGTATGCAAGAATTCTTGGATGTAATCTTTTGTTTTCTTATTCTTTTTTGAAAGAAATTACTTATTTGCTACTAAACTCGTTTTATGGGGGTTCTCTCTCACTTTCTCTCTCTCTCTCTCTTTTAAATTTGGAATAATATTGTTTACGAATTTCAATAAATTGCTGATTTTACGGTGTCTTTTCTGACCAAACTTGAGGGGAATAATATTTTTTCTCTGCAATCTTTGCATTTACGTCCACAATTCAATTACGTCCACCATTTTTCAAAGAGTCAACCTTAACATAAAATTAAACCTGACAATCATTTTAAGAAACATGTTTCCAAATTCTCAATCTCAAATTTGGTCATGTCATTCTGTAGCACTCACATTGTTTAGCAGCTATTGTAATTCCACCTATCTAGAGCTTTTCGTTTTTCTTTTGATGTATCAAGAACTGAACAATCGTAACTTGATGGTTGCTTGGGAAATTCTATTTTATTTTCGTCTTATTTTTATAATGGATTGATATTTAGCTGAAATAAATCAAATAATTTATATCAGCGGATGAAATTAGAAAACAAACAAACAATAATAATAATAATAATAATAATAATTTGTAATAATCAGATTAACCTAAAAATTGAAAAATGTGTCAAAACCAATAACATGTCATAGAACATTGATTTTGATTGAAAGATGCAATCGCCAATTTTACTCCTTCAAACATTCATTTGTCATTATTATTACTAGACAAAGAGTATATCTACTTTCAATTTATCAATGGATTAGTATGGGAAAGATATGGGATTGTTGTTGTTCCATACGTTACGGAGGAAAACATTAATTAAAATTGTCTCTTTATTTAAATTAAATCTGCTGAAAGGTATGACAAATATTGTCATTTATCCTTGTTAAAATATTGGTAACGAGTAGAAATGAAAAAATAATTTATTGTCAGAAATATCATTTAAAATAATAGAAAAAAATAGGAGTGCAAAAAGTGCTAAATATTTTTTTATTAATTTTTAATTATTAAGCTAGATCCATTTTATCATAAATAGAGACAAAAATTATTTTGCAGTCATACAATTGATTAATTGTATTAACTTTGAAGAATATAGATGACAAAGAAAATCCAGCTAAACACATTTCTTATTTAATCATTATTTGCCTTAGTTATTTAATATAAAATAAAATTATACCCAAGGTAATTGTTGTATTTTAAATTTGCCAAACTTTAAATAAATCTTGAAATTTTGATGAATAGAAAAAAATTAAAGATAAGTTCTGAACGAGATGCTCATAAACTCCGAGTTGTATCTACAAGTTGAATTTGTAAAATAATTGTGAGGTTGCGAGAAACTTTTGAACTTTGAAACTTTTTTAATTTCTCAATATTTGTATGTAAAAATGACACAGTATATCATCCGAAATTAATTATTTATATGAAACAAATTAGAGAACTAATTAAGATCGATTACTTATTTTAATTTCTTGTAAATCATGCTTAAGATTTTCTAATTTTTAGCTATTACATTTTCAACAAAATACGTAGCATGGTTCTTGTAGACAGCATATTTATCACATAAGACAAATAATAGAAGATTTCTTAAATCTGTGAGTTTTAAACTTACAGAACTATATCATCGAAGATTCATTGGTGGAATGCTTCGATGTGAGTGAAAAGGGAGGAATGATCACTAGGATATTCATCCGCTGAAAAAATAGTTCTCTCGTTTCATCTAACATTTTTTTAGATGTCATGCTAAAATTTTTAAAACAAACGGATTCATAGAATGACTCGCATGGTTTTTGCCTTGTTCTCAGATGGATTTTTCTTAAAGATATTTTTTTTGTGTGTGTGAATGAATATTTATTAAAAATTTACTGAAAAACCCTTTTTATATATAGTCATTGCATTGCAATCCCAGTGCTGAGAATGAGATTGCCAATATATTATAACATACCTTATTCATTTTTTGTATCAAAGCATATGTATAAATTCTTTCTCCTAGTTACATTTTTACTATAGTCACTCTTTGCATTTTAATTTTGTATGAATAACTATTTTTTTATTTGCTTGTAATTAAAATTGTAAAAGAATTTTCTTCATTTGTTTTGTTCTAACTAAATACTTGAAGTCCACTATTATCATTTGGCGAACATATGTCTCTTTCAGAGGGACGATCGAAATTTTAATAGGTGATAACAAACGTAAAGTTCTTGTCATATAACTTCTAAAAAAACTTCATCTTAACATCATGCAATTTTAATCTTGCGTTAAGGATTCGAAGATTAACCAGCAGGTTTCCCCAAAACTTTCTCTCTTACTCCCTAACTCATGACAGAGAGTACCTTGCATGTCAATAGCGTTCAACAGCTACGAAATATTAACGTATGGCGCAAATTTAGCTGTTTAACTGAATCTCTAGTGTGATCCTTGGCGAGACTTTTAGCGATTAATCCCAAGTATGACGTCAATAGTATCCGAAAATCGATTTTTTTTTTTTTTTTGAAAACGCGTTTTTCCCAGCAGATTAAAACCAAAATTTAGCTAAGAGCTTTAAAGGTAGTCACAAAATCACTCAGCAAATTTTATATATTTTAGTCATTCCGCTTTTGATTTATCGCTTTATATACTTACGAAAGTATAGGCCCAAGAGGCAATCTATCCGTTGTTGTATTTGACTCAAATTTTACTACGTGTCTATACTACAGATATCTAATCAGTGTACCGAATTTTGTCTATGTAGCTCTCTTCGTTTTGTAATAATCGTGTTAACTTATATTCGAACAAACGAACCTCTGAACGGATTTTACTCAAAATTTGATAGAAATATACAAATTTGATGTTAATACCATATGCCAAATTTCAACTGCCTAGCTCAAAGTGTTTTTAAGTTATCTTTGTCACAGACAGAAACAGATTTTCCAAAAATATGTTTTTCGAACTCAGGAAGGTCTAAAATATGATTTGTCTTGTATCCCATGCATACTAGAAAGTAAAAAGTGAATCATAGGATTTTACTTCATTTAGCAAGTTTGTTCAATAAGAACAGTTTTTAATTAAAAGAAAAGGTGCAGGTCCTTGGGATTAAAGCAAGTGGATAATGTCCCGCATTTCCTAAGATCCACGCGCTGGCAGATATTTGAAAAACGAAACATTTTTTCCCCAAATATACGTTAGAATAATATCAGCAATTTGTGCACATTTCACACAGACCACTCCTAGATTGGGTGCTTTAATTCTTACTGCGTTTGCGCACACTACTTAATTCTAGTCATAACTTGAAAGTGCCAAATATTCGTATAATAAAATATATCAAATTTATCTTCAACATAAGAAATCAGAGAATCTTCTTAAATAACTCGGATGATATTTACAAACTGACTGAAAATGATTTTCAAAAGGTTTGAAAAGTCTTAAATTCGAGTTTTCAAGACTGTGGTGTTTGTACTGATTTATACAAAAAAAAAATCAAAATTTGTCTTCGATTTTTGCCCAATTACAATAATACAAATATTACATTATTTATTTAAAAATATTTTATTTGAATTCTATCTAAAGTTGTTATTTTTCTAAATTTTAAATTGACTTCATTGATTACGCGTATACCTGTAGAAGGATCGTTCTCAATATAAACATTAAACATTTTTTGTTGATCTAAAATAATCAAGAACGATATTTACTCTTTTAAGAGATTATTACCTTTCTAATCCAAATTAGCTTTAAAAAAAACTAGATTATGATTATATTATCAATGAAATTTCTATAAAAACATGCAAGAAAATATAGCAAAAAATACATAGTGTAAACTTATTATAGTTATTCGCATACCAAATTATACTTTATAAGTTAATGAAACAATATTTCCTGTTATTAGACCTATTAAGAAAATCTGTATAATTAAATGTTTATTTTACACTAATAATTTAATTATTGATCTTTTTCACATATATCTAAAGTTCATACTACACTAAAGTTCTTAATTGTGCCATATAATAAGTTATTATTTTTGCTAAATGAAATTTATTATTTATTTCAAAACCCGTAAACCCGTAAATCAATTTTAGGCCAAATTACTGATTACCGATTTTGATCGGTCCAACCTTTTCAAAAAAAATGTAGTAATTGATATGCAGTTATCTCATGGTGATGAAACTTCATAAATAATCAAACATGTTGAGAAACTAATTTTCAAAATTTTCTTAAATATTCGTTTTCAATGCGTGTCATCTTTATTATTGGATTTTTTCCCTATTGAACTTAATCATTACTAACTTAAATAACTAGGGAGAAAAATAATCTTCACAAAAGATTCTCGCATAATCTCTAATAAAGGTGAAGCTTCTTTTTAGTTCGCATTAAGGTATGGGCCTAACGAATACTCATATTTTTATTTTCAGTGTCCCGCATATCAGAATTTTGTGATTCATTGCATAATTAAGAAATTCTAGTACAGATTTTGGGCGCGCGTTTACGCTTAATTTGGTTTTAAAACCAAAATTTTACATGGAACTAAACTTTTAGTCGTAAGGTCACAAAACGAATATCATTTATTTAAATCGTTAAATTTTTGTGTCGTTGCATTTACACGCTTGCGCATTACAGACTAGCAGATGAACAGCCTTGTGATAATTTTAATTTTAAAAAAATTTATGCTTTAGATTCTAAAATTATAAATCACATTTAAGTTATTGCAATTGAAGTACCTCGTTTGCATGCATTCGAGAATAAGTATCAACCCTTTGACAGATTTCGTTTAAAATTAAAATCAGGCTCTTTTGATGCACAGAATTTTAAATCTTTTATAGACAGAATTTTAAACATTTGACTCTTTATATATTGTAATTTTCGAATTCCCTTGTATTCTCCGGCAGATAAAAAAAAATTGTCGAAAATTGTATAAAAATATAATAATTTGGTGTAAATACGCATACTTAATTCCATTCGACTAACTGAAAAATTATTTGAGTAATCTCGCTCACAGACAGAGAGGCATAATTCCAAAAGTGTGCTTTTTGAACGAAGGTATGTGTGATATGCAGAAATCTTTAAAATCTTGCGATCTAATTTTCTGCAGATTTTAATAACCTCTCTATATACTTCGTATACTGGAAAATAAAAAAAGCTAGGAAAAAAAAATCACAATTTTTTTGGGGGTCAAAAATTTGATGAACTTTATGAAATGAATAAATAAATTATTCAAATCTAATTGTGTCTATTTTCTTTCCACCAATGAATGTAATAAGTATTCTGACTCTAAGAAGACGCAATTGTACAGATAAAAATTACAGAAATGTAAGAAATGCAAATTTCAACTTCATGTAGGTGCAATCCAGGCGCCTATATCATTATAAGTCGCCAGGTATCTCAATACGAGTCAATTTTCGCCAGTTATCTAATTACACGTATCATTTTAGCACTTTGCTCATCGAACTCAACAAGAAACTCGATACCGGTTCCCTAGAACTGGTGAGAACCGGTTGAATCCCAGCATTGATTTAACATCCTGGTAACTCAGTACCAGAGTTGATATTCACAGCCAGTTAAATCTAAATAGCCTACCCTAGAGGCTGGATCGCATTTGAATAATGCACGGATACTCGAGGCACTTTTTGGAGCAAGTAAGTAAGCAATTTTTGGTATCTAAATACGATAATTTTGAAAAATCATAATATTTTGCTGTGATATTATCGGCACAAATTATTACCGGAGCGCGAAAATGATAAAAATATTGCATAATTTATAAATTCTGATAGTACTGAGCAACACATATCTCTAAGTTGAGGCTTGATAACACGTATTAGCAATAACAACCTTTGGCACAGTATATACTTAAAACAGTTGCGCTAATTAAAGACAATTTTTATAATAAGAATAAAACCTTTCATTTATTAAAAATTAAATAAATTTTCATTCGCCTGAGCGATTTTTTCAGCAATGATTTCCAAAGCACTTGCCAAATAAACATTTTTATGCATCCAAAAATGATGAGGTATAGCTTTACAATGACATTGATTTGAACATTATATGATGTTTTGATCAATTTTAGCAATTTTTTTAAGTACTTGTTGGCTTCTTAGTCACAAAAGAAAAAAAATAAAACATTTGACGACTGCTTAAATTTCAAGAAAAATAATTTTGACGGAAGATTGTTGTGTTTTAATTTTGTTCTGATGTTAGAACAGAATGTTCCACGTAAAAAACTAACACGAAGACCTCGGCATTGGCAATATATCTTGAAAATAATAACTTTTCTCAAAAAAATTAAGCAAAACCAAAATATTGTTGTTGTTTTTTTACAAATTTTTCACTAGCAACATACGAATGAAATTATTAAAATGAAAATTATTTTCGTATCATCTTAAAAATTCTCTGGGCACATCATTGTAATAGCAATGACAAACCACGTTTTTTAACTTCTGATTGCGAATTTTTAAATACATTTTGAAATACACATAAAATATATCTTCAAATAAAAAAATGCGGAGAATACTAGAAATGAAAGGGTTTGACAGATTTGAATTAATTGTCAGGCATGCTCCAAATTTTTTTACCAGTAAACAGCTTAGTTTAACTTAGTTATATTAACGCCTCATTGTAAAGCAACACTATTGCTATTTTGGGACAGACCTCGTAATTTCTAACCGCGGTCAGATGACGAGAACAACACCTGAGCTGGCACCCCCTCCCCACCACACCAGCGGGAGGGCGTTTGGCATGACGGATTTAACGTTTAACAGACCCCCTTACACGATTGCTCTTCGGTGGAATCGGGTCTCGAACCTGAAACCCTTCGGTTCCGAAACCGAGACCTTACCACCAGGTCACCGCGGCCTCACTAGAAATGAAAGAGAACAGATAATAGAGCACAATGTTACACTTGTATGTTATATTGTGCAACTCATTTCATTTCAAACATTTTGTAATTGCATACTTTTATAATGTAATTTTTTTTTACTAATTATTCTAATAATCAGAAAGATGTTAAGCTAGTATTTAACCATGGAAACATTTCATTTATAAAAAGACCATCTTGAAAACGTTCGCCGAAATTCAAATGCAGAGTAGCCATAGAGTTATATGAAGTATTTCGACATTTTCGTGGTGAATCTGTTGAGTAAAATGAAGAATGGTTTGATATCGAGATAATTAAATTCCCATCCCACATACGCAGCAAAATTAATTTTCTGAAAGTACAGACCTATAGATAGTCAATTCGTAGTAGAATTTGGCTCAAAATTTGATAAGCTTCTACACCATAGATGTTAAATATGTGTACCTATTATTTTATCTATCAAGCTGTTTTTGATTTGTTGTTACCATTTTAAATTATAATCGAATAACCAGACACATGGACTTCCTCTAAAGAGATTTTGCTCAAAATTTGATAGAAATCGGCAAATTTGGTATAAAGATCGTATATCAAATTTCAACTGCCTAACTCACAGCGATTTTGAGTTATCCTTGCCACATACATATATTTCTAAGCATGTGTTTTTTTTTTTAACTCAGGGAGGTCTAAACAGTAGAGAGTCATCAAAAGCTCGAGTTCGAATTTTTTTGTCTACTTGAATACTTTTTCTACGCTACGTAGAACAGAAAGTAAAAATCAGCAGCGAAACCAAAATCATAGCAATATAAAATAAAATCGAAAACGAAATTTTAAAAAATAGTATTTATTTTTCAAGTTTCTTTTTCTTCGTGGAAATGAACCATATTTGATGAAAAAAAAGTACAAAAGGATAATTGAAAAAAATTATCTAAATCTTTTCATTCTTGAAAACACAATGATGTCAAAATACTTGACTCTATTAGAATAATACTCAAATACTTTGAATAGAACAGGTGTAAGACTTAAAATAATATAACTTTAATATCTGTCGCAATGGATACTTAAGAAAATCATAGACATCAAAATATGCATAAAATTTAAATCATTAAATAGAAAATTTTTATTCATTAATTTTACAACTAGGAGTTCGAGAAGTACTGAATCATCATTACGAATATCTATGTGCTTCATTTCATGGTCGTTAGTTAAATAAAATTGCCTAAAAATAACTATTTTAATAATTATTTTGTGTTTTTAATATATGCAGTAATATGTCCATTCACGGATTCGTAAACTCTCCGTGGTTTTGTGCATCCGTTAGGATGCGTTTTTTTTAGTCAAAATAGGGGTGAAAGGAAAGATAAAAGGAGAAGATATCTACATTTAACAATAGAGTGAACTTATATTATCCGTCGACTTGGTAAGTGTAAAAACTTATAATATAGTCGTAATAAGTACTAATTCACAATAAAATACTTTAGAGCAATTTTTATTTCCTGTAAAGCATTAAGGCCTAAGCATTAAATTATGATGGATAAATGGAAGAATTATATCTTAAAATTTGGTAATTTACTTTTTAAAAAATAAAATAAGTTTTTATGCTAAACATTTTTTTTTACTTTCTTGTAAAAAGTATAATAAAAGTAAAGAAAGTATAATAATTGTGAAAAAAATCGAATGCAAGATTTTGACGAATTTTCTCGTTTTAGACCTCCATGAGTTCGAAAAACACATTTTTGGAAAATGTCCGTCTGTCTGTCTATGACAAAAATAACTCAGAAATGCAATCAGGTAGACTAAAGAAATATGGTATATAATCTACTCGAAATTTGTACATTTCTATGTAATTTCAACGAAATCCATTCAGGGGAAGTCTATATGTCCGGCTGTTCAAATGTGAGTTTACACAATAATTACAAAATGAAGAGATCTGGATAGATAAAATTAGGCACACATATTTAATATCGATAGTGTAAAAACCATTCATAATTTCTGCAAAATCAAAGAAGGGTTTGACGATCTGTCGGTCTGTACCCTCAGAAACATATAAACCCGATAATTCAAAAACGCAATGTCTTAAATATATCAAATTTGGTTTGCCATTTTTTGACTACAAGTATAGTTTAGTTTCATTTTTTTTTTTTGCTTGTTTCAATCGTTTAGGAAAAACGCGCATATAATACAAATTGGTATTTCGGATAATATTTAGCCACATGCCAGGGATTAATCGCCAAAATAATGGGCAAGGATCCCACGATCCATTAAATAAAACTGCTAATTTCACGCCAAGGATTGATATTTCATAATTAATGTGCGCCAATGCCAAGCAAGACGTTTTCTTGGCTAGCATTTGGTTCAAAATGTATGCGAGAAAGCTTTTGGGGACTCAATCCCGCTGGTTTGTTATTAAAATTTTTGATACCAGTTTGATATTAACAATAATAATCTCGATCACTTTTTATGATAGTATACAAAATATTTTTCGTTCCACTTCTAAACTTTTTTTTCTACTTTAACTAGACATGCATGTGCTTGCATGTATTTTAATCAGCGACATCTTCTAGTTAACATGTATATAAACGACAATGGTTTTCGGTTTTAAAAATTTACTATTACTTTATTGTTATCATTTTGAAAATTTTCTATTTAGTATTATTAAATTATGCAGTCTATAAAAACCCCAATCATGGAATGCTCCAAATTACATTTCGCATTGCATCAAACACTTTTAGAAACTTATGGTGATACTGCTCTGTCATATCCCAATTATCGGCTTTCATTTCAACGATTTAAAAGTGGTGATTGCGATGTCAATGGAAAAGAATGGCCTGGAGGACCAAAAAATTGTATGACTTATTGGACGAAAATGTGAAAAAGTTGAAGAAAATGATGGAAAATAATTTGATTGATATACAGGGTGCTTATAATTAAATTTCTCCTATAAATCGCATCATACAACGCAAATGGGTGGACGGATTGCAACGAAATTTGGTATATAGACTATACACGAGATGCGTTCACGGAATTTCGAAAAAATAAATTGTTTCGAAATATCTACTAGAGGGCGCCTTTTCCGAAAAAACTTTAATTTTAACACAATAAACGACCAAAACGGAATACAGAAACAATATTAAAATTTATTGACTAGTTTCTGATCACCTTGTCATCGAACCATATTAAGTAAAGGTAAGGAAAAAAAATAACAGTGTGCTGTTTGAGAAAAACAGTTCCGTTTTGCAGAAACAAGAACAGATTAGGACGAAACTGCACAAGAGGAACAGTTGCTAATCATGTCCAGGATGATGTAGGGAAAGGTGCTCCATATGACCACCTTCATTCAGCTGTAAAATTTCAAGTCGATGGACAGTGTGTTCCACAACATATCGTAATTGATCAGTGATGGATGTTTCACACATGAAGCGTTATTGAGTTCTTTAAGTCATACAACACCGTCCAACAAGATACTGTCATCATTACAGCCGGTAACATTGACATAAAGCATGACAATAACTGCAAGCGTTTCTTATCCTAACCTATGTTGCATAAAGCTTCCTCTTCTTCGCAAGCAGGCAAATCTCGACACTTTTTTCCTAGAAATGATAGCTTTTCTCGGTTTACATTTATTATTCATAATTCTTGTTCTGTATTGTTAATATTGTTTCTTTATTCCGTTTCGGGCGTTTATTGTGTTAATTAAATGTTTCCCCTAAAAAGGTGTCCTCTAGTAGACATTTTGGAACACTTTTTTTTCGAAATTCCGTGAGCTCATGTATAGCTTATATACCAATTTTCGCTGCAATCCGTTCACCCGTTTGTGTTGTAGAATGCTGTTTATAGGGGAAGTTTAATTATAACCATCCTGTATATTGTACTAAGTTTTCTCAATAAATGTCTTTTTAAAATGAAAAAAATGATCAAAATACATGCAAGCACATAATATAAGCAATCAATACTCAATTTGGTGATAAAACAAAATAGCACGATAAGAAACGACACGACACTCATATACATGTGGAAAAAAATTGAAAAAAAAAAAAAGGGTTATCTAATGGAGCGGCAAATCAAGGTTGGGCAAAAAAGTGATTGTCTTGAACAATAGTGACAGTCTAAAACAAACATTACTAATACTATCTTAAAAATGTAGTTTCTAAAATAATGTGCTTTAGTAATATTTAATCTGTAACAATCAAATTTTTTTTAAAAAAATGTTGATTATTGTTTTTTTTTCACTTAGACGTTATTTTATATCAGGCGTATAAGCGATAAATACAAAATGTAAAACCCGAAAAAATCTATAAACAGTGGTTTACTAAAATTCACTTAATTTTTTCAAAAAAAAATTGTCATGAGCCGATACTACGCTTAAAAGTAACGGAAGTTTTCTTTCTTTGAATCTTTTCCACATTTATTTACAAATATGTCAAGTTCTGAGCTTTAGTCCAGGAAATCTTAAATGCAATTTACATCTTTTTTTCGTAACCCAGATGAGTCAAAGTTTTCTACAATTTGCAATTTTGTTAGACTTGAGCACATAAAGCACGGTCGCTAAAGTTGAATAAATATTTTGGTGCAATTTATCGCCAAAGGGGACCATGAGAATTTTTTTTTTATTGCGACCTTAAATGATGTTTCTTTTTATTTCTGACAGCAATCGAAAATGACGGGTGTTTAGCAAGTGTTTTGGAGGATTGGCATGATTTTGACTAGCTTGACGAGAAACGTACATTAATCTTGTCTTACCCACAATTTTTCTTGGGAAAATAAACTATAAATTTTACTTACGAAGATTGTAAATTTAATAGAGGCAACCTTATAATTACATGTGAACAACTATGATCTGATTTGAAACGCTTAAAGTCCTTCGATGTAGTTCCTGGCGTTGACTACTACTTATTATTCTTAACATGGAAATCGTAGAATACTTGAAACATCACTAAATCTTTTCTGCATTTTGATTCGGATGGAACATTCTATTACGTTCCATCCGAACGTTTTATACGATATAAATTAAATCATTAATTGACAGAAAAAAATAAATGTTAAAATTGATAAATAAAATACAGAAACGTAATGTATCTTCTCACGCGGCTGTAATCATTATGAAAATAAAATTTCGTGTCGCACGTGGTATTAAAAATAAATCAAATTTAAAAAAAAGCTCGCAGATATGTCGCCAAAAACACTACCTATTAAATATACTTCCTGTTAAATAAATGGTATAGTATAATTATAGTAATGACGTGGAGTAATAATTCAGTAACTATCAATTGTGGTATCAAAACTAAAACATTTCAGAGCGGCATAATAAATGGTATAGTGTAATCATAGCAGTGATGTGGCGTAATAATTTCGATTGTGATATCAACATTAGAATACTACATAGCTGCATGTAATAGTGTAGTGATATAAACAATTACACTAACTACGGAAAAAAAATTGAAAAAGAATATTGCTTATTTCTTCATTGAATATAACTAATAATAATCACAACAACAGATCTACAATATGCAGTATAAATATACTTTATTCAAAGTATAAGCAAGGAGTTGACGCTTTCGAGATATATCAGACGTTTCGCAGGAAAATTAGAGAAAATCTGGAACTTTCCAAAAATAAATTATTATTCAAACGGAATGGTAAAACATTGTTAATCGAATTAATGAATAGCATGTAAATAGCCAAAGACAGCATGGTAATTGATTCGTTCATTACTAAAATTTGATAACTTTCGGCGACGGCATGCTATTGGTTCGTAAGTACTAAAAGAGCTTTTAATTTGACATAAAATGAGACTTAATAGATGCCCAGACATTTATATCAATAATTAAGGCAGAATATTAATAGGAAAACACTGAAAAAAATTAGATGGTTAAGGAATGAATTACTTTTGGTAAACTTTGTTAGATTTCTGCGTAATCAACTAATCATGACAGATTGAGAAAATACACAAATGTTTTTAATCATTACAATTCAGTGTAACTAATGATAATCACATCAATGATAATCATCATTGGCAATGTGTGTGGCCAATGATATTTCATGTAGAATATAAGCAAGGTGTAAACGTTCTCGAAATCCATCACACCTCCTCTAAGAAAATCGGAGAACATCCGAACCTTTACTAAAAGTGGTCCCAGGTACAAAATGGGAGTTAAATACCATTATTCTGATTAATGAAAATATGTACGTATTAAGAAGCACCACCATGTAATTTTCCACATTAATCAATATATACCTCTAAATTCTATGCTGATTGCTCATTTATCTTTTAATGGAAGCATCAATTATTTCTTCTTATACTATTCCTGATGCTAATTTGTATTCTCCCGGTTTATATCTCTGAATTAAAATCTATTTTTGTCCGTTGAGTTAATGGGTGTGTGATAATGTTGAGGATGGTTTTCATTACCATTGGCGATATTCAAACTGAATCGCCGGAAGAAAGCAAGCATTGAAATATGTAGATGAGAGTCCAATAAATTCCTCATCCATTACTCTTAAATTTTTTTACAAACTTTGTAGCAAAAAGAGATTTTATATGTGAACGTTATTAGAGACTAAGTCGAAGTAATTTTTATTTTAATTTCCTACCTCGTGTGCAAAAATATAGAAAAAAAAACTAAGAGGAGTGGTCATTTTGCCTGAAACTTTCTGAAAAACTTACTAATAAAGGTATTATACCTTCCCTTCCCTCTCTCCCTCCCTCATAGAATTCTTGACCTTGAGTAAGGTCGTGAGAGCCACGAGCGCCAAAATTTTTATTCTCAGAATCCCGCTCTTGAGAATGCTGTGCTTCGAAGTATAATAAAGAAAATCGAAATGCATTTTGGGCGCCTTTCTTTCGACTGTTTGAAACTGAAAATTGGCACATAATTACAGATTTAACAACAAGATCCAATAAGAAATTAAATTTGTTTAAATCGTTGCTTTTTTAATTTGTCACGTTTACGTTCATATGGATATATAGAACAACAAACTGTCGACCCCTTCAAATATTTAGTTCAAAATTTCATATGGGTCTACACTTTAGTACACTATCTGTATACAAAATTTTATATATACAGTGACTCCCAAAATTGAGTATACAGTATAATCTTCTTTCTTTAATTTTAACATTCCTATTTATGACTAATATTTATAAGAACGACAAAATATACATTAACAAAAGTATTAGGCTGAAAAACAAAACGGAGGAATAAATAATACTTTTATTACAGTAATTTTTATGTCAAAGTTACAAATTCCAAAGTCACAAAATTGAATATACACCTTATAGAATATGCGACTTGAATACTACTATTTATTTTCAAATGAATAAGTAAAATAGTTTTGATACTTTAATTGGCAATCATTGATTTCCATGTGAAAACAAACGTTTTGGTTATCATATTGAGCTCCAGAAATGAAGCAAATGTTATTGTTATAAACTTGTTATTGGAGATGGTAAATTGGAGATTGTCTGGAGTGTCTTGTTATTGGAGATTGTCTGGAGATGGTAAATCTCTATGAGAAATTGCAAGGGAAATTCAACGCAGTCACGGATGCGTTCAAAAAATTATCCAGAAATATAAAATGTATGGACAAATTGCTAATAAACCTGGAAGAGGAAGAAAAGAAATCCTCAGTGTTACGACCAAGAGAAGAGTTATTCGAGAGGTAGCAAACAATCCTAAGGTAAGTGCTACAAAAATTGCTACATTTACTTCAAGAACAATTGAAAAGTGTGTTTCTGCAGAAACAATTCGAAGAGTAATCCGGAAAGCAAATTATAATGATCGCATAGCCAGAACAAAACCGTTCATTTCCAAAGTAAATCGAGAGAAAAGAATTTCATTTGCTAAATATCATATTTTAAAGACTCTTGACTTCTGGAATCAAGTAATATTCAGTGATGAAAGTAAGTTCAATGTTTTTGGTAATGATGTTATGTCTGGAGAAAGCCCAGTTCTGAAATTCTTCCTAAAAACACCAATCCTTTTATCAAGCATGGAGGTGGTTCACTTCTTGTATGGGGCTGTATGTCTACAAAAGGAGTGGGAAATTTAGTTTCCATTGATGGAATCATGGACAAAATTAAATATTTGGATATATTGAGGACAAATTTAAAACAAAGTGCCCAAAATTTGGGTTTAGGGTCAAGTTTTCTGTTTCAACAAGATAATGACCCGAAACATAGAGCTAAAATAGTTAAGTTATGGTTGTTCTATAATTGTAAAATGCAATTGCACACCCCTCCTCAATCTCCAGATCTCGATGTGATTGAAAATTTGTGGGCACAATTAGGAAAATCAGTTCAAAAACACGATATTAGGGGCAAGGAACACTTAAAAAGAGTATTACAAGAAGAATGCTTGAAAATATCCGGCGAAACACCTCAAACTCTTGTCAACTCAATGCCACACTGTTTGCAAGCTGTTCTAAATGCAAAAGGATATACAACAAAATATTAATTTAACTTTTTCTCTTTTTGTTGACAGATTTAGCTAGATATATACTCAATTTTGCGGCTTTGGAATTTGTAACTTTGACATAAAAATTCTTGTAACAAAAATATTATTGATTCCCCCGTTTTGTTTTTTAGCCCAATACTTTTGCTAATGTATATTTTGTCATTCTTATAAACATTAGCCATAAATAGGAATGCTAAGATCGAAAAGAATAAAATTAAAGAAGAAAGACTATAGTGTATACTCAATTTTGGAAGCCACTGTATATAGCTTTCTACTTTCTCGTATACATTAATATAGAGAAATTACAGTAATGTTAAAAAAAATGAACTCGAGATTTTGACGAAACTCCATGTTTTAGATCTTCCTAAGCTCAGAAAATACATTTTTGGGAAATATCCATCTGTATTTGTGACTAAGATAACCCACAAACACTTTGAGTAGACAGTTGAAATTTGGTCTTTGGTTAAAAACTGCCTTTACACCAAATTTGCAAATTTCAATCAAATTTTGAGTAAAATCTGCTCAGAGGAAGTTCGTCTGTCTCGCTGTTCGAATATAAAGTTAACAAGATAATTACAAAACGAAGAGAGCTGTGCACATTCGGTGTATAGATTTAATTTCTATAGTGTAGACAGCTATGAAATTTTAAGCCAAATATAACTATGGGTCAACCATCTGTTGGTCTGTACTTTCAGAAACATTTAAACGCAATAACTCAAAAATGCAATGACTTAAATATATGAAAATAGATATACAATTTTGTAAGTGCAGTTGTAGTTATTTGTCCAATTTTTATTTACATCTGTATGGAAAAAATGCATCTGAAATATAAATTCTTTTTCAATTCCTACTATTAGTTCACACTCTCCCTATATATATTTATTTATTTACATATCTTTGTCAAATTTTCAGTCCTTAATGAAATACTTTTTATTCATCCATTCAAGTTCAAAAACATTTTTTTAAACTTGTAGGGGATGACATTTGATGTTAATACAGTTTTTTTTTCAAATATTAATTCATTAATTAAATTTTATAAATTCCGTTGACTATTTTCGCCAAATCCAATATTATCGCCAAAAGGTAGCTTTGCGCCAATAACTACAAATTACTTTTCATTATGATGGTGCCAAAGGATTGGCGCATTTACGCGAGCGTTGACAGGTCGACGGGATAATCTCAAAGTACTTTTCGAAGTAAATTGTAAGTTTCTCAAAGTATTTCTTTCCTTTTTTTTTTTTTTTTTTTTTTTTTGTTTTTTTTGAAGTTTTAGAAATTTTATGGTTGCAATAAAAATACAATTGATAGGTTCTATTAAATAATGCCTTCAATGTAATCTGAAATTTTTTGATACTTAATAATTTTTTTTGATAATTATTTAATAAAAAGTAACTAAAATAAAAAATTTCTTTGTTGACCTAAGTAGAAATTGAATTACATTTTTTTAAAATTTCTTGTTTCTTATATTCTTAAGTGCTTAACCACAGATTAATCGCCAAATATCTCGCCAAGTATGACACGAAAGATTCAGTAAAAATGCTGAGTCCGCTCCAAAGATTAATAATTCTTAACTATTGTACGTCAGTGACATGTAAGGTGTTATGGCACGACACGTTTATTAGAGACTATGCTGATAAAGTTTTGGGGAACTACTCTAGCTGGTTTAAATTTTACTTTTATTGTGCTTACTTGCACTCAAGCAATTAGAAAGACTTTCTCTGGTTGGATTTTTTCATTTAAAAATTTGCTAAAATCTCTAAATTTGCAATAAAGACCATATATCAAAATTTTATCTGCCTTACTCAAAGCGTCTTTGAGTTATCATGTTCACAGATAGAAATAATTCCAAATACATACTTTTCGGAATTAGAAAGATTTAAAACGTAGAGATTTGTCAAAGTCTCGAATTCAAATACATAATTTTTAATTGTGTACTTCATATACGAGAAAGTAAGAAGTATTATTATAGTAAAACAATTCATCCTCAAGATATTAATAAATTCTTTTCTTCTTGGAGTTCGAAAATAAATGGTACTTTTCCGTTAGCCGGGTACAAATGTCGCGAATTGTAAACCAAACGCGAATTTGGTATAAGAAATTTGGCGAAATTCTACATTATTTGGTGATTTTTCGCTTCCGTCCGGCCAACAAAAAAGTACCAAATAAAAAAAAAATTTATTTGAATGTTACAAATTGGATATCCGAATTCTAGAAACACGAGTTTCAGTATATGATATTTTCATCAAAATTGGAGATGACCATTACATTTTGAATTACCTCTGGGCATAATAAATAAAAACGACATAGTTGGCTGGATTAGGATTCAGATCTTTTTTTGAAATTTATTTTGTATAAAATTCCTTCATTTTAAATCTGTCAATCTCTACATTCCATTTAGCAATGTTATCGCTAAATGATATTTGACTCGCTTTTTTTTTTATTCATTTGAATAAAAATCCTTATCATATTTGTACCCAATTTGTCCATCTTTCGAATGCCTATCGATCTGCACATCCGCGTGTATGTGAAAGCAACAATTTTAAAATTCAGTAAGGTAGATACATAAATTTCAGTATGAGATATTTTCATCGAAATTGTAGATTAGTGTTATATTTTGAACCAAATTTGTCCAATGATAACCCATATTATTCAGTTACAATATTTGAAGAATTAAACAGACAAAATAAATGAAATTTCATTTGAGGTACAAACATTAAAATTGTTGACCTCTATCAAATTTTGGACACAACTGGTCGAGGGACAAAGAAATTATCTTCACATATGTGTACGGAAAGACTTTCGTGTCATACATTTTTGATGATATATACCTTTGATGCAAGAAATTACATCGATAAAAATTTTTAAAAATTACTTATTATAATTAATAGTTCATAGAATTTATTAAATAGCATGAACAAATAAACTGAAATGTTTTTATGACACTTGATTTTAATAATTTGTAATTAAAACGAGTAATACACTCTATTTGTATTTTTCCGATATTTAAATTCTCTTTTAAATAAATGATTATGCAATTCAGTTTAAAATAGGTATCAGTTTTATGGTTGATTAACAAAATTTACAAGGCATATTTTGTAATTAAAACGAGTTATTCAAAGTTCCCGCTTTTCAATACATTAAATAAATCTAAACATTAGTTTGAAGGTAGAGCAATGTATATAATCATATATTTTTAAGTATTTCCATCTGTAATAATAAAGTTTTGTGGTGTAGCTGTAATCTGAAATATGTTTTGGCATTACAATATCTAATGAATTAAAATGCCGTTTACTAAATAAGCGAATGAATTGATGTTGTATGACTTAAAGAACGTATTTTTTAAAAATTTATTTTTAAATATTCTTAATTTGTTAATAAATTTTTATTTTATTTTTAATTTATGCTTTATATTTTGAAATAAAAATATATGAACTATAATTTTAAATTTATTGGCTAATTACCTCAAAGCTTATGTAGATTTCAATACAGCCTTTTTTATATTTTTGCATTTGTTTGTTTAACAATAATTCGTCTTTTGTTGGTCAATATCAAAAAAATATTGCATTTTGTCCATTGAAGCCAAATTTTAAGAATATATTCATATAAACATAAGAGAAAAGTTGCAATCTTAAATATTCGATTAAAATCAGAATGTAATATTATTAGAATTTTCAGACGATTTTTTTTATCTGTATATCAACGATTATTATTTCCTTTGAAACAGGAAAATGAGAAAAAGAATCTTAACGAATTGCTACGAACCTTTTTACATGAATATATCTCTTGTAAATTAACTGCAAATATTTAAAAATTATAGTTGTAAGTAAAATCGCTTTACCCTGCAATTTTAATCGATTAATTTCTGCTTTTTTCTAATAAATTAAAATAAATCAGAAAAAATTTTTACACTTTATAATAGCAATTATTTTGTTGAACAAATTACTGCAGTCACAATATATCTGAAAAGATTTTGTCGCCAAATTATATGTTAAATCTAAATGAGATTCAAAACGATACTAGAGCATATTATATCTAAATTATATTACAAATTACTTCAATCGTAATATCTAAATTATATTTCAGATTATTTCTGTCACGAAAATATTGTTTGACAAGGTTCTGTTTTCAAATAATACTAGTTGCCATTGGTGACCAATTTATTCGCCCAAATTATTGACCTTTTAGACTATTAAATAATTTATGGAATTAATTTTTGTTTAAAAAAATATTTTAATTTGCTACTTGTTACGACTAAAAAAAATGAATTCAGTTGAAGTAGATTATTGCATATTAAAAAGTGTATATATTACCAAGTGGAAATCCTACTACGGAGTTAATGATAGTGAAAAATACGAAATTGAATATTTTGATGGATGAGTTAGAATTTCATCATAGTATTTTAATTAAAAAATTAAATTAAAAGGAAAATAAAAGTGGAAGGGAAAATCCTACTACAGAGTTGATTATCAAAAGTACGCGATTGAATGTTTTGATGGATGAATTAGAATTTCATCATAGTACTTAAAATTGAATTAAAAATAACAAAATAAAAATTCTACGAAAATAAAATTAATATCGTTAAAATATTAAAATTTTAATATTTTGTTTTAACACAAAGACTATTTTTGTAAGATAATTGTTTTGGAAGTTATAAACATCAATCTTCATAAGCAAATCATAACTATTACCCTTTTGGCAATGGTTAAATCTATTTTTGCGCTGGTTTCTGATTTCTTTTTGAAGCATATTTCTTGATTTTTTTTTATATTTTCTTCCCACTGTCTGAATGTAAATAACAAGTTCTACTAATAATAATTTTAATAATAAAATGTTTAATAATTTTTAAATAAACACTTTTTAATGAAATGCAGTGAAAAATTGTTCTTGAAAAGAAGGTACTAAAAAAATATCCATATAAAACATTATAATTAAGTTTAAAAATTCCTCCAATTAAATTATTAAAAATTAAATGCATGAAATTGTAAATCGCATCCTTACTTTCTCGCACTACATCTATAAATGGTGATGATGCGTGCCATGGAACTAAGCACGCACCAAAAAACCGAATCAGCCAACAAATAAATAATTGCAACGATACATTTGAATAGTATGTTTTCCTCTAGAAATGGATTATCGTCTGCATTGATCCAAATAAAGCGAAATGAAGCAATCATCCTTCGGCACAGTCTTCACTGGTAAGCAAAGAAGACCTGGTAAAACTTTGTATCCGCGGCAGCGTTGTTAGATGATAGCGCGGGACATATGATTTATAACACCACTCCTCATACTGCGTTCCCTAATGGTGCGCAGAGCGTTTCTAACAGCTATAATTAAATCCGGGCTCAGTCATTAGAGGGCTCTTTTTAGCTGCCTTGTTTGCTCTGGGCTGTGCTTTTCCCATTTTTCAAACATTTTCTGCAACAAAGGATAAGAGGCCTGGTTGCTAGAAAGGAAGCAAAGTTCTTGAGGTTGGTCGAGGACTTTTAGAAAATTCTACTACAAAGAGTAGTTTGTTTGTTTTTTATTTGGACAATTATGCCCTATCGTATTGGAATTATTATTGTATTGGAGAAAGGGGTCAAATACAAGTAACAAATAATCCAGTTTGAGTTTAATCCCTGCGAAGGTTATTAACAGCATTAGATAATAAGAGGAATTGAGAAATACACAGAAAAATTGAAACGCTTCAATAAAATCATTGTGGACGGCATTTCAATAGCAAATTAAATTTTTCCCGAAACATTAGCAAGAAAAGAAAAGCACGGGTGTTTCTTTTTCATTAAATGTCCCCTTCTTCCCTCTAGAAAAACCAATTATGTTCCCGCAAATATCGTTAAGATATTCATTGGAAATACAAATTGGAACTCATCGCATTAAATTATATATTAAAATCTACAATAGAAGTATGGCTCATTATAATACAAGTGATATTATTTTTTATCATATTATTAATATGACAAAAAGAAGACTTTCTTCATATGACTTTGAAGAATATTATTTTTTATCATATTATTAATATGACAAAAAGAAGACTTTCTTCATATGACTTTGAAGAATATTATTTTTTCACATGACATTTCGTAAATTTTTTAGGAATTTCACGTTGAGAGAAATGGAAGAAGTGTTAAGCTAATGAACACAGTCTAATATTTTATAAATAATAAAGATAATTAATAGTTTAAAGAATAATGTTGCATATATTTTTTTCCAACTAATTGATGACAAACTAACTGAAAGATGTCAGATAACATAATAATTATAAAGATAACATATAACATTACAATATTCACTTGAATAATGTTGATAAAATAGTATGATATGAGCTCTGTTTCTAAATATAAGACCAACGATTTTCAAAAGGAAAGAATAATATTATTCTTTGGAAATTTCTGATTTTTAGGAAACTTACATACTTTCTAACGAAAGCAAATACAATTTGAGGCAGTGAATTTTCCTTTAAAATGTCGCTATAATAAAAATAATTATTAAAGAATATGCGGATTTTTTTTTCATTTCAGAAAGATATAGATTATATATTTGAAAAAGATAAAAGAAAATTATAAACGCCTATTTAAATTTCAATTTTAAAAATACCTGAGTTTTTACAAAATCCTTTGAAAATTTGAAAGAATGTTTCTGAAATAACGTTTTAATTTTATATAAATCAATATTCTTCATAAAATTTTTAAGAAGAAAATTTCTTGTAACAGAAAGTATCTGAATGATTTTGTATCAAAGCAATCTTCGCTTTAATTTTGTTTAGAATAAAGAGTAAATTATCTGCAAAATTCTTAAAAATAATTTAAAGAGAATATTTATATTTTACATAGAATAAAAATATTATATATTTACATAGAATAATAAATATTAATATTTTACATAAAAGGAACATTAAAAAAAACAAAAAAAAAACAGGAGTGAACTGTCCAAACCATTTCCGCATTCTCTCCATCCCATCCCCACTTTTCCCGCATAAAATTCCTCGGAACCTTGAGCAAGGCCATGAATTCTGCAAGAATTAAAATTTTTATTTTTAATGTCCTACACATAAGCATTTTGTGTTTCGTTAAAACTAAAAAAAAAAAATGTATGCATTTTATATATTCCTTTCTTCCGATTTGAACCAAAATTTAACAGAGTTTCAGTTTTAGTAATAAGTTCGAGTACCAAATCTCAATTGTCTAAATAATTGCATTTTTGAGTTATCGTGTCTGCTTGCACTCAAATCCACAGAGAATCAATTCGTTCACAGATTTGATTTAAAGTTTGCTTTGGACCTATATTTCAGAAAAACTGTTTACCATATTTGATTGATCCAGCTGTTTAAGTTTTTTAATTTTCGTGGTGTTTGGTTGTCTGAGACAATGAGAAAAACATGGTTTTGTGAACGGATTTCACTCAAACTTTGATAAAAATCTACAAATATGGCTTAAAGACAGCATGTCAAATTTCATCCGCTAAGCTCAAATCGTTTTTGTAGTCTCGAATTCCGAAACAGTCATTATTTCAAAATTTTATTTCTCGAATTCAGTGAAGTCTCAAAAGCGGTGATTCGCCAAAATATCGAATTCTAATTTTTGATACTTACAAAGCTTTCTTCCGGAAAGATAAAAATGAACTTGAAGAGAAAACCTAATCTTTATAAAACTAAAAGACGTGACTAATTGACTTTGCAAACATTTTAGAAAGCTTTTATTAATATAATTGAGAAAGCATTAATTAATATTATTAAGAAGATTTTTAATTAATAATTTAAGCAGCCAACACATGTCCTAATATTCAAAATAATCAAAGTAAAATTGAAGCCTTTGCTATTTTATCTTGAGGAAGTTAACAAAACCCTATATAAAAAAATTATTTACTGTGTAAATTTATAAAATAACATTGGAGATAAAATGTGTCGCTAAATAATTTCATAATAAAAAGTAAAATACTTTCTGCTGATTCCGAATAAGTTTTCAGAAAGTAAACACAAGGAACCAAACTTTCTCCATCTTCTAAAGTAAATGAAACAGAATCGGAAATAGTAATTTGAGCTAATGCGTCTCTGTTGACATTTTATCCACTTTATGTCAAAATGAAAGATATTCATTCACGGAAGACAAAGCTTGTATGTAATGAAAGATGTTTACCATTCACATTCAAATCCATTTTCAGAATTAAACTGCTTCTTAAAATGAAGCGTTTTTATGATTTGATATTATAATAAATCGATGTATATTTACATCTGCATCATATATAAAAAATAGGCACAAAATATATCTAATTGTTAATAAACTGGAAGGATACGAGTTTTTTTTAATAGTTTTAACTGTTTCATTGATATTGATTCTTTTTTTCTTATGAGCATTATTTTTGTTCAAAATCCCTCTATTATATATATTAAAAAAGTATGTAAACATTGCTCTTTATTCGCTTTGTAATTGATAGATAGTGAATCATCTAACCCATAATATTTCAGGTTTCTGTTGGCCTTTTGTTTGAAATATTTGATGAAAATTATTATTACGTCATAATGGGTATTTATATTGCACTTGAAAGTGAAATGGTTCACAAAAAAAGGGAAAACTCTACTTAATTCTACTTTTAGACACACCGTTTGTGGCATCGTTAATGAATAGTTTTCCAGCTTATCTACTTTTTTACGACATTTTAAATTTTTATCTCTCGACTAGCAATCTTCTGAATATCTAAGCAAGACACATGTTAATTCAGCATTGCTTTTTTTCAAGTAATGGAATGTCCAGTGATATTCGATGAAATAAGAAATGCCAACAAAACCGAATGAGAATTTGCCAATTAGAAAAGAAAGCTGCTTCATTGGAAGCAAAATATGAAAAATTTAATCAAAACTTAGATTTTAGAGATATAAAGCCAAGAATATTCTCATTGTGGGGCTTTGTTTCGATTCGGAAGTACGTCTATCGGAAAAAAATGTTGTGCGTTCTCATCATTATTTTCTTCAAATCTATCCGGCTTTCCATTTCCAGATTCACGCTTAAATCTAGGCTGCATTGTAATGTTACCAAGAAATTTGTGTATGAGGGATATACATTCTAATGACTTTCAGTTCGTGATGAGAAAGAATGCACGTTGAGGTGCTGACGGGTTTTAAGAAAGGCACAATTGTTCATATACTACATATTATTACTAATTCAAAAATATGGGGCAGATATGTCATTTATGCTGAAAGGGTTTCAATTTCCAGTGAAATAGCTTTCGCCATGACCATCAATAAGTCACAGAGTTTTTGGCAAAATTATTCTGATTATTAATGAACAAAGTGCAATAATTTCAGATGGTCAGTTGTATGTAGCATTGTCCAGAGTGAAATCTAGAGCTGGAATTAGAGGCCAGGCTAAAGTAAGCAGCATTAAAAATATTGTTTTCAAAGAGGCTCTTTGCTAATAAAAATTAAGCAACATCAAATATTATATTAATGAATATCTTTTCGGCGTTTTATTATTTAATTTGTTTCATTTTTTAATTCATGTTTTAATTCTTCATTCTTGCCGAAAAAGTTTAAATTATAATGAAATTTGTTCTGAATTTTAACTAATAATACAATATTTCTTTTTTATTTTGGAACTAAGCTTTTATATTCATGATATTTTTAAAACAGTTTATTTCCATTTACTTTTCTTGTCTGGAGGGAAGAAATGAATAGCTCAGGAAACTCCACTAACTTGAGGACATGCGTGATTCAAGGGCAGCATCGTGGCTGGCGAGAGAAAGCGAGCAGAGAGCAAAGCCCCCTGGTTCAGTAATAATAAATATTTTTTTGTTATTGGCACATTTCTAAATTCTATTGTTTCTTCCTGTCACAAAATTCAATTTGAAAACTAGCTGCTTATGGCTGAAAAGTTGAAAATATTTGCACTGTTTAATTTTAATTAAATATTTTACGCATAGCTTGATTTTTATAATTCTCTCAAAATATTTTAAAATTAAAATCGACATTACGGAGTGTTACTTTACCATATTTACATCAATTTTGCATAATTATTAGTAAATTGATCCTAATAGAGTATTTCCCCAGATATCAAAACGCAACTGTTTAGATAATTTGTTTCCTAATTTTTTTTCTATCTTTTGATCGTTTCTGATGTCCTTCATAATTTAAAGAAAGCGGATAAAAGGCAATTTAAGAACTAATTATTGCCATCCGTGTTCATATTAAAATTTTCAAAATCAGTAAAATGATTGTGATGGAGAACTTTATGGAGACTTTATCACATAGAGAATGTACAATATAGTAGTATTTTTTCCGATTTCTTTAGAAAATGGAAAGCGATTGTGAAAGGCACGGTTAAACCTTGTTGATATATTAAAGAGCTGTGAGCATTCATGTAAAGCAAACATTTTTGAAATTAATTCCTTGGTTGTGGCTGGAAAGTTCTGTCGTATGGTTTTCCCATAGAGAATGCTTAGTAACGTTGGGGAGAGGGATCAGTTTTCTCTCGTAAATAGAGTGAAATAAAAGGCAAGCGACCTAAAATAATTATTTAAAAGCCATAAACTTCCATATGAAATAAAAATTTTCGAAATCATCTCAATGTTTGAAACTTGGGAATTCTGACATGTGTTTTCCCCTCATAGAGAATGTATATAGTGACGTATATTTTTATTATTTTCCCAAAGACTTTTGTAAGAAAAGGCAAGCAACCACTTATAACGTGTGTAGATTTCATAAGCTTTGAAATGGTGCAAAAATTGTCAAAATTGGGCGTATATTTTAAATCGGGCTAATTATTTTAAATATATGGATATGAAGTGAATCATAATTAAATTAGTTTTGTAAAATAACTGAAAAATAATAAATATAGTTAAATATTTGCTACTTAATACACTTACTTTGGCGGAAGATGAAATACCAGCACCAAGAAAAATTTGTATTAGAAAAATGGAACTCAGAAGGCGTGTTTAAAAACCTGTTGGCATGTATTTAAATTCCGTGCTAGACGAATAAGAGTGGATTAAATAAGTAATTAATAGTGGATTAGTGGAATAGTGGATT
>JAPMOR010007312.1:59489-94589 GCA_026543865.1 Argiope aurantia
GTGGATTAGTGGAATAGTGGATTAAATAAGTAATTAATAGTGGATTAAATAAGTAAATCATTTTTGCTTTAAAATGTAATATAAACTTCATGAGCAATATTTTTCTCTCAGATAGGACGTTGTGAGCTAAATATGTCAAGAATGTCTTTAAAGAGACAAAGAAAAGAGTATTTATTAACAGCTTTGTGAGTTATTGAAAGACATCTTATAAGTGGGCTACAAGAACTTACATTCCTTTCATTGTAATATTGAAGAAATACCTAATGGTGATATTTCCATTGTAATTTTTTTGCTGGTATCAGAGGATAATGTTTTTTAAAAAAATCAGTGCCTTGTCACATGCGAGTTACTGCTGAGAAAGAAGACCGTGATATGCGCAGCTTGGTTCTTCGTACTGTATCTTCAGCAAAACTTCTAACTTTTATTGATAACAGTTTGATACAGTGAATGGTAACAAACTGGTAACTTGTGGAATAACCCCAAGCCATACTCGTAGTGTCTCTCACGGTATTGTCTCAAAATCACAGCCATTTGCAACTTCAGTGGTGTGAAGATAATCCTCACTGAAAGGAGAAATTGATATGCGTAGTATTTTCAGATGTTTCTCTGTTAGTGCTAGTAGTAGTCGTATGTTGGTTGGAAGCCAGAAAAGCGCTTCTAATCAAACTGTCTGTCGCGTAGCTGCGCTGTACGCACACCAAGAGTTATGGTCCGCTATGCAATTTTTTATGGCAGCAGGAAAACTATTTTCGTTATTCCATGGACCTCGTCAGTAAATTTGTATATCAGTAATTGAATCAATTATGCTATTTTTGATCACTATAACAGAGGATGTTTTCAACAGAACAATGGTCGCCACTATACTAATGCTGTCATTCATCGCGCTCTACAAGGCGTTTGCATATAATCTTGGCTTACGAAATTTCCAAATCTTTTCCCCATCGAGTACGTATGGGACATGGTTGGATGTCAAATGTTTACAGAGGGCTACATAGGTAGGAGGCTACAGAGATTTAATTCCATTCTATAAAATGACATATGGTACTTGTACAATACTGTACATAAGCAACTACATGTCTGTATTCAGAATCATGATGACTACTGTTCTTAATATATCACCACTTCATTGTTGAAATGGCTTTCCTGGCACATATTTTATGTCCTTAAAATTTTATCAAATAAATATGTTACTTATAAAACAATATCTTAATTTCTTTCTTTTAAACTAATATCATTTAAGTATTGGGATTTCATTTTTCATTATCGTATTTAATACTGAAATCCAAAACTAATGCTATCACCCATCGTGCTCTGCATATTGTCATGGTTTGAAAAATCACTGGAACATTCTAACATCGAGTACATATGGGACAGACAGTATTGGATGACAACCACTTACAATCAACAGGGATTGTTTTTGATATGCCTGACCAAAGATAACAAACATTTAATTCCATCCCACAAGATGATGTATGACTCCTTTATGATACAATGAATAAGCGCTTGTATGCTTTTATTCAAAAGGGTGGAGACTTTAGTTTTGCCCCATTCCCTAGTTGAAATGGCTCTCTTCGCATAAATTGTGTGTCCTGAGAAATTTATCAAATAAAAATGCTATTTCAAAAAACGAAATACATAAATTTTATTTATCTAAACTATTTCCATCTAGTTGTTCGGATTTAATTTTCTGTCTTATTATTTGCTAATGAAATTCAAATAATTACCGACATCCAATGCGCTCTATAAACCATCTACATACTATCATAGCTTATGAAGTCACAAGAACTTTATTTCCCACGAGAATTTATGGGATATTATTGGACGACATCTAAAATGAGCGTAGATTGTTGATGATTTGATTGACCAAAATTTACACTCATTTTATTCCAAGAAAATAATATATGGCATCTGTACAATACAGTGCATAAGTGTTGCAGGCTGGTATTCAAAATTATGACAACTACAATTATAGTACACCGCCATTTATCACTGTACCACCATTTCACATTTGAAATAATTGTTTTCGTGCATATTTTGTGTCCATGAAAGTTAAATGAAATAAACATACCACTTAAACAAAAACAAAAATGCTTACATTTCATTCTTCTAGACTGATTCATCTAGGTGTTGGGATTTTATTTTCCACCATTTTATTTTGCTACTGAGATTCCTCGTGAGATATCGAATGTCTAAATAGATAAAGAAAAAGCATTTTAATTTAAGGGTAATATTTCAAACAGATGAAACAAGTTCAAGTTCAAAACTCAACTTTCATTCAAAACAAGGAACACAATCGGCAACCGTAACTCCAGAAACAAGTGCTGAATACAAAATAGCTAATTATTTTCTTTACTGATTTCCATACTAGACTATTTAATTATTTTAATTGCGCATATATTTTAATGGTGAGAAAATAGATTTGAATAACAAGAAACATACCTAAGCATGTTGGACAATTGCCAAGTAGATGGACGAAATGTATTGTTATTCGTTATTTGTCATTATTATTTTTTAAGCATTTTGTTATTTTTATAATTTTTTTATATCTTAATATTATTATATATATTGTAAGCTTATACAAATATAAATACAAAATAATGATTACAGCAATTTTTGACTTTTAGTTCGCAAAATACCAAATTTCTACAAATAATAAAATATGTGTCTGCATAGAAGTGTAGGTATTGGCCGTGTACAGACTAGACCGTTTGACATACAGCACTCAAATGTATTACAAATATACTTTAGAGTATAGGAAGGTGGATTTAACACCCCTGTTAGAAATTCTAATTTTTATTTTTATTAATTCAAAATTAAATGAGATTTTATTGATGATATCAAACAACTTCCGAAAATATCATTCCACAAAACAATTCTTGCACAGCTTGAAATTTATTTTTAAAAGAATTATCTTTTTAATGATACCAGTTTATTTTTGTGTATTACTTGCTTGATATTTTAAATTTTTTTAGAACAACATTGCTGTAAAGATATTCAAATCATCCTATTGTCTCATTAAATATTTAATCGTGGGATTAAATATTTAAATATTGTGTACACGTTGAAAGTTAACGAGCTTTGTTTTAAATCTATACATTTTATAAGAAAGTTAAATTACAATACTACAAAAATACAATTAGAACACAAATTACCTCAGTAATTAATGGCACTTTAATGTCAACTCCATTAAAATGGTTCATTTTCAGAATAAATGGAAAACATTTTTAGCTATTAAATTAATATTTTCCTAATAACCATCACAACATAATGCTTTTTCAAACAAGCATGGATGTCAGCGTTTTAAGCACACACATTATTCCGAGCAAACCAGTGGTAATAATGATTACGTTTAAGCCTCTAAAGGGGTTAATAACAATAAAAGCATAAGAAGCCATATTATCACAAAAATTATAATCTTAAATAATTGGCAAATTATTTTTTTTAGGAAAAATATCTTTTTTTCTCTTGATAAGATCTCCTTAATTTCGTTGATGTGTTCATTCCGTGGGAAGTTACATTGATCTTTATAACTGAACATCTTCATTTTTAATTCTATTTACATCTTTTTATGGCTATTTTCTCCAGTGCTATATAACGATAATATCTTCTAACGAAAAATCTCATAACTGAAGATACAATACATATTTCTTCATGATTTTGATATACATAATTTTGATTTTTTATGATTTTGGCATACATAATTTTGACTCTTCATGATTTTGGCATACATTTGGCAATTTCACAATATGTATTTCAGTATGTACATTTATAAATATGTAAGGGTTTTCTTCCACCCTGTTTTGATGATAAGTAAATTTATTAATATGTACTTTAAAAAGATTTTATAGCTTTTAATACTTTATAATGCGAAATTTCATGTTATTTATCAGCCGAGCATAGATATTTAAAGATTATATAGAAATAAAGCTTAATTCATATTTCAAGTATACTTGAATGAATATAATTCTTATTTACAAGTTCTTGAACAAATATGTTGATGGAATTCGATACTAGATGGTTTTCGCTTTATATCTCTTTTTATAACAAAAGAAAAGAATAGAAAACATAATTTTTCAAAACGTTTGTGGTTTTTAATTGATATATTTTTTCTTCAGAGGAGATATTTTTCACTCAATTTTAAGCAAAAACCCAAGATATAAAAAAGTCATAACCTTTTGTTTAAACATTTATTTCCAATCTAATCGCCTATCTTATCATTGTCTATCATTTCTACCATTCTATCATATCATTGTCTATCATCTTATCATATCTATCATTGTCTCCTTCGGATAAATCCCAAATGATACAATGTAGTCTATCTGTATACATATGAGAGAGAGAGATCGATAGATAGACATAGATAGATTCTAAAAATCATTTTTGTATCAGTAATGTTCATTTGTGGGAAAATATTTGTCAATATCTTTCCGACCTGGGGAAAGGGACTAGCCTTCTTTATGTAGATATGGTATCCCATCCAAGGTATCCAATATCTTTACTTCTTTTAAGTTTCCCTCTTCTACACCTACTGATTTGACCTGTCTACTTTCAATTCTCAATGGCAAAAGAGGAAACACTCCATGAGAAACTGTCGCCTTTCTTTTTGCTTCTTGCTTTACATGACAGTCAAGAATTCCACGTTTTGGCTAAGTGTGGTGACTCATTAGACGAGTGATACACTTTGGTTCTTGGTGTATCAATCGGCAGATTGCCAGCCACTTGAGTAATCTGTGTAGTAAGGATCAAGCGAAGGATACATTCTCTCGGGATTGACTTTAAGTGTGTTCCTTTCCTCAAAGGTGTCCGCTAGTACCATGTTAAGTGCTGAGTTATTTCCAGAACCGATGTTTACCATCCCTTGGTTGAGTATGGGTTTCCATCCTATGCATAACTTACCATAGGTTTCTATCCTATGGTAAGTTATGCAATCAGACCTGAATCTCTAATCATATCGTATGGGCAAACGAAAACCATCTCTCATCGGCGAACAATAAATTTTTTTCTACCTCTTCATGAGTTATAAACCATCGAACGATTTTCACAATCAAAATAATTTCCTATACTAGCAAAATGTTCGATTCCGTATTATCTCGTTTGATCGAAAAAATTATAACTTGTAACGCACGTAAGGTAAAATCTACTAAAATGCTTCAAAATGGCATATATACAAGACTATATCCTGTCTCGAAAACAATCTGAATAAATAATAAAATTCAAAGAACTTCCTAGTAATCCTAGACTTTCTATATGCTTCTTTTCCACCAGTGGAAATGTCACTCACTTAAAGGATCCAGTTAAAAAAAATTGCTGATGAACTAAAAGTTCAAAGTGGGATCCATGCGCTATTTATTACACTGAGAGACGGTTAACTGGTTAATACAAAACATTTAACAGAATTTCAGCTCCTCACATTTACCTTATGTTAAGGTAAGAAATATGCGTCTTTCAGCTAAGGCATATATACTTTTTACAGTTTGCTATTTCAAGTGCCATACTGAAGTTTCTTGTCAAGAGTCATTGACTTGCGCCCATTTCTGCAGAAGTCGGTTGGCGCTATTGCATGTAAGATTTTTTTTTCCCAATGCCTTTTCAAAAAAGAATTTAATAGATTTTAATTATATTAGATTAGTGTAATAATATTAGAATAACATACGCAATTTAATAATGCAGCTCACATAATGCGATGTTTAATATTTTGAGAATATATATATATTTGGTTTATTTGATTTTCCTATTAACTTGATTTTAATACTTTTGTATCAATTCATCAGTGTTTTAGAAGTAGCTACATTTGCGCTCTCTAAATACTATGAAGTTTTTCCTGTTCCTTTTTTGGTTTTAGTTTGAATAAGAAATAATTTTTATTTGCGATTCCGAAACTATTTCGTTTCGTTTTCGTTTTGGTTTCGTTTCAAATTATTTCTTACTTTAGATTGGTTACTTATATAATATGCAAGTACTTAATATGAAATTTGTAGAAGTGAAGGAGGAATTATTGTAGAATACTTAGAGCACTGTCTCAGCATCTTGATTGAGAAGTAACAAAATCAAGGAGAATAATTAATTAACTATACATCAGAAAATAAATGTGGACAAATTTGCTTAGTGTCTACATAAACTTCTGAAAAAGAAATTTTTATGCAAAAAATACAACATAAAAATTATAAATATCACTATTTTTTACTTTGAAAACAACATGGATTAATTTGTAAGACTGCACGGATCTGTGATCTTTGACTGTCCTGAAGAGGTCGTTGAAAAGGAGCGAAAAAAGAAACATAACTTATCAACAATAAAAAAAATTAGATTAAGAGGAATCACATGTTTCGACCAACACTGTATGAAATTGCATTCAGCAATCGAGTTTATATGAATTCAGACCTTTGTTTGCAGCCCCTGTATCATAATACAACGTAGCGATAGAGAAATGAAGGAGTAGTTGCAGAGTATTTCTCTGCGAAAACCTCTATTCAGAGATAAATTCTGTTTGAAGGCAGAAAATTTTCTTATTCAAATCTTTGTTATCTTATTCTATTTAGAGAAGTAATCATTAATTTTTTGTAGAAAAGGTCATAAAATACATTAAAGTGACCCATTGTTTGATGAGGAGTAGTATACAGTTGGGCTTACTGACCTACACATCATCCAGGATGACAATTTTTCAGATGGATTGCTTAGAAACCCGATTCTCAACTTTTTGATTTGCTGTATATTTGAAACATCGACAAGACGCTCCCCTCATTGGGCGACACTTTTCTTTTCAAAGAATTTTTGTTTTTGAAGACTGACTTTTGTAAAAAAGGTATCGATCTTAGGGAGATCAATAATATCAACCCAGCAACTGAGGAATGCACTTAGGAAAACGGCTCTACAAAACTCTTAGTTTTCGAGATGTAAAGACGGTCAAGTGAGAAATAGAAAAACTGCCTCGGAATTTAAAGAACCGCTTAGTGATGCCAAACCAATATGTACCCATTTTAGCTATTCAAAGAGACTATAAGAGCTATTGATATAATAAAAAATTTTAAGAAAATTAGTTTGCTTAAATTTCTTCCTTCTCTATTCTAACTCTCTATCTACAAATACTTGAGGCAGGTTTTCTTGTATTTAACTAAATAAAGTTATTTTACTAGCTAATTTTTCTAATTATTTGTTCCGTTTCTGATTATTTGCATATGTTTATAAGACTTCAATGTCAATCAAAATTATTTTTCAAAAAAAAAAAAAAAAAGATGACTAGAAAATATGTATTTTTTCAAGAACTTAGTGATTGTACAATTGCTATTTGAACAGGCTATAAACCAAACCAAATGTTTGTCTCTTGTAGCTAAATCATTTAAATAGTAACAAATGGACCTGTAAACATTAAATTCAATTCACTGCATTTCAACCTGTCAGACTAGAGATAAAATAGAAGTTAATCCTTGCTGATCAACTTTTTAAGAAAAATAACTATTGTTAATACATATATGAACATACATGTTCAAGTAATTCCGGATAGAATAACGTGGATGAAATGACATATTCATCTGTCACTTTCCGATTAAAAATATTATTAATTCTGAATTGGATTGGTAAAAAGCAATTCAAACATATTTAGCAAATGGTTCGATTAGCTTTTCATTTGATTAACGTGTTTCATTCTGGAATGATTTTAATAGAACTTGGTACACGTGTCTGCCAATGAAAGATTAAAAAGGACAGCAGGTTAAAAAATATGGTTTCCATGTAACATTATGTAATTTATAAGAAGTAATCCCTTGTCCTCTTTCTCACACGATTTTAATACGATAAAAAAAAACATGTCGGACTGGATACTGAGCTCGTTCTCATAAAAATGAAAATCAAAATCCCAATATATTAAAAAAGACTAATTATAGATTTTTCAATACAGTGTCAAACATTATTAATGTCAGTATCACACGCAACTGCACTCAATCGTCATATCTCAAGGGTTTCATTCATTTATATTGGGTCTACATTTTAAATAACCCGTTTATTTCGAAGGAAATAAACGAGTTTGTTTTATTTGATGTTAAAATGTATGTCGATCTGCAACTTTTTTACTATCACTTTTTTTCTCCATAATTTACCATATAAAGACTAAAAAAGGTTTTTCTTTTGAAAATTTTAGAAAAAATACTGAAGATAATTTTTGGAATTCTTTATCGAAATCATAGACAGGTTATACATTTTAAATCTGTGGCATCATTTTCATTGACTGTGAGAAATGGAAATATATCTTCATTATTCCATTTTGTAATATAATAAAAGTGAAAATATTCATGAAAGGGGAGACTGGCAAAAAGTCTCTACTAATAATAAAGCAAAATGTATGTGTTCGTTTGTCTGTGAGAGTTGGCACGTTGCAAAACAGACTGTTAACCTCAGAATTTCCAAATTTGGCACATAAATGATGTAAATGATCAGTAATTAAGGAATAAATACTTTTTAATTTTAATTAATCAAAAATTATGCGAGATTTTGACATTTTTTTACAATTTAGGGATACCGAATTAATTGCCTTGTAATATTTTCTGCTTTTTAAAATTTAATATTTTTTGCGCAATTTTCAACAATAGATTTTATTGTTACAATGAAATTTAAACTACTTTTATTGCTTCATCAAATATTTGATATCTTTCTTCCATTGTTGAAAGCTAAAGAAGAAGGATTCTGTGTAATATCTGGTTCTTTTACATAAGAAATCGGAAAAGCGAATTGCTTAATAACACAAGAAAACATACAGTTTGAAACTCAATATAAAATGTGTAATTCAACTGTGATTTTTGAGAATCATCTCTATTAATAATATTCATCACCATAATAATATAAACAATCAATTAAAATGACTTCGCGTCTGTCACAATTTGATGCATTAAAAAATTGTTGTAGAAATTATATTTATTAGAAATCATAAAGATCAAATTATGTTGATATTTATTTGAACTTAAGCACAATTAATATTCCTGTCGAAATAATTGATTGATAAAGGCGGCTAATTAAAAATAAAAATATATAAATTTATATGAAGACAAAAAGTGTGTAAAACAATCATGGCGAGAAATTGAATTAATGGATTTAGATTTAGAAAAATGGGAAGAAAAGTATGATGACACGGAAGGATCACATTAAAGTAGAATGTCTATAGATGACTTTGCTTCAAAGTTTACTTTATCAAATAATCTTTAAACATGAACTTTAAAAATTTTAAACTTTTATGGCAATGCATATTGTTTAAAAAATTAAAGGCCTTTTGGTATAATACGTTGTATTCAAAAATAATTTATGCAGCAGAAACATAAAATCGGTTCTAATAGTAAGGTCTAAATATATCTAATAGATAAAAATACAGAAAAAAAATACATTTATGCCTAACATATAAAATATTTTCTAAATATATTTTTAAAATCTTAAAATAAGTTATATTGGAAAAAGAGTTTTAGTTAAGCAGATGTTTTTATTATTTGCTCAGTTTGAAAATGTCATCAAATATTTTAAGATAATAATATTTATAATCTGACATACAATTTGTGAATTAAATTTTGGACATGTATGTTGCAGAAATCTTCCAAAAAGATATGGAATGAATAACTTGGACCTAGAAATAACAAATTTGAGAAGTAATCATAACGTTCCTACTAATTAAGTAAGTACTTTCGAAAATTTTAATTAGATTTTCATTAAGAATTCAATCAAAAGTTTAGGACTTTGGAACATATTATTATTTAATCAAAATTTTAAAGCATATTTTGTGCAATAAATATTTTTATATAACTTTAAAAATAATTTTTTAGTTGTACCAAATTAATTCCCGTGCAATTTTTCTTCAATACTTTTAATTTTTTAACAAAAAAGAAAAAAATTGCTATTGTCTTTAGCTATAAGATTTGTGCGCACGCGCATAACGATAGTAAACATATTTTTTGAATGCATTTTATCTTTATATAAAGAGCAAATTTTATAAATAGAATAAATATAAATGAGCCAAGCCTAAAACACGATCATATTATGATAGTTTAAACTAGAAATTCGAATATGTTTTTTAAATTTTTTTAGAGTATTTCGCTTTATTTTAATAAATACAAACTTCTCAATTCATTACATGTACTAATTTTAAAAAAAAAAGATGCATTGGAGAACACATTTTCTCTACAAAGTAGGTAAAAAAAAATGAAAATAAATGAGATGTACATCTATCGAATTTTTTAAAACTGTTTTTCGATGTGCCACAAAAGCTTTAATGTTCATCAAAAACTTAATAAAAAAATAATTCCAAATCACATGGTAACAAATTTCTTTTCACCATTACTGAGTCAGCAGCAATTTATCAAAATCTCGATCCTGTGATAAAATTAATCTATCGCAGCTTGAAGCGTGCAAACAACTTGTCAAAATTCTTTCATTTTTTGATTCTCGCTTAAAATGCTTACATTAATCATATCTGAATTAATTTGAAATTCCGTTATAAACGCAGTTAGAATTTTTTCTACTCCTGCCTGTTTTTTTTTTTTTTTGGAACTACTAGTTTATAGAATCATCGAATTCAAAGTACATCTAATGGTTGAAACAAATGAATAAACTGACCCACCCTGCTGTGATAAGAATTAATTGATATTCAATCAAAAATACGTTCGTATATATTTGGTTCGTATATATGATTCATTATCGTACATACGTGATTTATTATCTTCAATGAGAAAATGAAACGTGGAAGTTAAAAATTAATTACGACAGAAATTTAAATACGGTCAACGTGACCTAGAAACTAATAGAAAAAGAAATGCTTTGTGAATAAATAAAGCTAAAGAAAAATCTAAATTCATTTTAGGTATTTCAACATCATTTTCCCGACTTTGAAGCAGCGGAAATGGTCCGTCCGTAAGTTTCTTTTATACGTTAATAATCTAACACTTTCTTTTTTACTTTTTTAATGCTCCCCTTGCATTTCCCTTTGCATCATTGAACGTATATCAGGAATGGGAAGGGTGACGGCAAACGTTTGTAAATCGTGGCAGTCCAAAAGTGTAGCTTTCTCTTTTTCTCCACGACTTCAGCTTCTTGTTATTTAGGAGGGACATCAATCTGAACAAAAAAAAACTGTTTGTATATCGTGGACGTCTTTTCCACCAGCTGAATCCAAAGTTTAATACAAATAAAAAAATTTGACTACAGAACCTTGTACTATATTTTATTTATCTTGGTCAACTATCGCGTTCCCATGCTTATGGTTAGATTTCCCATCAACAGATTTCGTCCAATTTCAATAGAAATCTAAAAATTATATACTAAACTTTTATAATATAAGAAATTTTATCATTATATTAATGCATTTTTAATTACGTCTATCTATCTGTGTCTAACACAAAGATGTTGTTTTAGATATAGATAGATAGACATAATTCTAAAAATGTGCTTTTAGGACTTAGGTAAATCAAACTTTGATATAAGTCAAAATATTTACAAAATGATACTACAACATTTATTTATTTATCTAGGTCAATATACATTTATTTACATAAAAACCTTACCAAATTACTTGGTAATCAGTGGTTGGTTTCATATCTTGAAAGAAAATAACAATTGTATCACCATTCAAAAAAAAACTATGACAATATTTTTCTTTTTAAAAAATTGGAAATTAGTGGTGATTTTTTAAGTTTCATCAGCTTCGGAAATCCCAAACTAGTGAAGAAATATCAATAATTTCAATACAAATGAAAATATAAATATGTTATTAGCGCAGGAAGATTTATATTATTTCATACATTAAATCTCTTCCTTATATAATACAAGCCAAACAAGATTCCTCAGTTTGAATATTGGATTTCCTAAAGATTAAAGTATTAATATGAAATCATTATGATTAAAATTTCATCTTGTTGTTTTGTGAAGATTGGGATATACAAAATTTAATAAAATCAATCTGCTATAAATTGTTGCACTTGCGAATTAAAAAGTGTATGTGTTGCTATGAAAGACCGATATCCGCAAAATGCCGATATTGTTCTATGAATGTCGGCATTCTTATAGTCGGACATTATGTATACGTCCAAAATATTTGCAAAATAACGCTATTTCTCATATTGAGAAATATCGACGTTAAACTTGCATTAATGGTGAATATTGAATAATATCCCACTTGTAATAAACTGTTAAACCTTTCTACCCACCAACTTTATTCAATTTTACACTTTTTGAGTAAGCTGCATCGGTGATGGAAATAAAGTAAAAGATTGTTGAACCTAAAGCAAGTGGAATATTCTAAATGAGAACAGGAAAAAAAGGAACTAACATCAAAAATAAACACACAAAAATATGATAAAATTTTTCAATTAAACGATCTAAATTATTGCAATAACAACTTAAATTATCTCGCTTCGCTCGCCGTGTTTTCACCGTTTCTCGTTACATCTCTCACAAGAAATTACCTGTGTTTATCAACGTGAAAAGACGATGATTTGAATGTATAAGAATATTCAAAAATTCAATCTTTCGCCGATTTAATTGGCATGTTTTGATATTTACTGAGAATACTGACACTGTAATTTCGGTCTTTTATGGCAAAAGATATTAGAAATAAAAAGTGAAACTGAAGAACTATTTTCTGAGTTAATGTCCTAAATGAGAAATGTTATTTATCTTAATTTTAAAATTAGCATATGATTGAATGGTTTGATGGAGCAATAAAATTAGCTTGAAATACATCATAACAATAAAAAGCATTTTACAGATTGTTTATAAAATTATTTTTTTAATATCAAAATTAGAAAAAAATATTAAAAATTGTCCTTAAAAACGTAATATTTCGGTTTCAAAAGAGTTTTAAAAAAAAAAAAACACGTCTTGTGAGAAAAAATTTTGGAAGAAACTGAAGAACCGAAAAACATGATAACTTTTAAATTGATTTAATTTTTAATTCATTTATGGACTGAAACTGTGACTGTGATCTTATTTAAATTTTAATTTACTTTTGATCTTTGAAATTGGGACTGAGATCTGTGACATTGCCTTGAAAAGCCCATATTTCTGTTCCATGAAGATAGAACAAAAATTGTAGATTTCTATTAGAAACGTTCAAACAAACTTTTATTTTTTTATATATATATTCCGTACACAAGTACCGTCCATTAGTAAATATTATTGTTTGCATGCAAATTAGTCATTGTCAAAATTCCCAGTGCTAGAGATTTAAAATTATATGATAGGTTAATTGTATAGGTTTTATAATTTTCAATTTTCTTCAGCAAACTTTTTCTTTGATAGTTCCCATTGTAAGGCTCATGTTAATATTCATGTTAATTCGTGTGTTATTTCCAGTGTAATGTCTTGTATTGATTCTAGTGCTGATAATCATGCTAATTCTTGTGCTATGTCCAGTATTCCCTCTTATGTTGATTGTGGTGTTGACATACCTGTTAATTCTTGTGCTATTTTTAATGTTTTCTGTTGTATTGATTCTTGTGATGTTCTGATTGTAAAACTTGTGTTAATTTTTCTATTAATTTTGTTAAAGAAAGTTTATGGATATAGACTTTACATCTTATTACTGTTAGATTTAATTTATGTTATTTTTACTACAAACTATATCAGAAGTGGAATTTATCCCTCGTGTTTATAATATAAGCGCTTGACATCACAAAAAGAATATCGACTCAGAGAACAAATCATAAAATGTATCGACTTTAAACAAAAGTCCTAACAAACCACTCCCAACAAAATGATTTATTATGACTTTTATGCAATATCTTACAGAAGGAAAAACACTACTCCGAATGACAGAGGGAAAAAAGAACATTCAGTTTTAAAATCTCATCAACATAGACACAAATTGGCAGAATATTAACACATTTTTAGACTTTTAAATTCGGCAAATGAAAAATGAGTACCACTTAATAAAGAATAGCCTGAACACATCCATTCCAATCATCATCAATGGAAAAGAAGAGGGAAAGAAAAAAAAAAAGAACAGCCTAGCAATCAACAGGTAAGTCTGTCGTCTCCACCCTTAATATTTATATCTCATGCTCTGCCATGACACTGTGGCATCTGTTACCAATCATTCTCCCAATCAGTATGTATTTGCGAGATTTCTCACTACGGACCTTAATACTTTTTTGACCAATCCCGAGCAGCCGCCAGCACAGGTGCCCTTAATTGAGAGAACAAAATAAAAATTGTAGTTTTCGGTGAGTCTTACATGACACGCTAATTGCAGACGGTGGGAATTGTCGTAAAGCCGATGATAGCCACTGCAAGGGGCCCCGGCGGACTTAATTAATCTGTGTAATAAAACTCTGCCCTTAGCACCCGGTTGTTTGTCGTGAATGGCAAGGGCTTTTACCCGCGTGTAATTACATTTATTATAGCGTGTGCGTCACATGAACATGAGCAGAGAAGGAAAATTTTGGCTCGGATGAACAGGTTCATTAAGACTTTATTGCTGATCAAATTTCATTCATAATTGTGGTGATGTTGACTTATGGGGAAAAGTGGCGTAAGTCAGCAAGCCGTGAAAGATATATTGGTGAGTAGATAAAAATGGCTTCTGTTTTATATCCTTTCTGGTTTTTCTTCGAATAAAAAATAATTTGTGGTTTTGCCGCATCCGGTTGAAGGCAATAACATAAAATAGTATACAAAAATATTTCATGTTTCATTAGGAAATATATGTTCGACAAGCGGTAATAGTGCAAATTTTAATGCCGCTTAATATTGCTCGGTATTCCCCAGAAGGTTAAAGTGCTACCAATTGCGCAAAATAATTCTCTGAAACAAATATTTCTTACAGACTGATAAAGAATTTCATAAATTCAGACATCATATTCATATTTTTTTATTAATTTATATCATATTTGAACGTAAGAGTTTTATAATTTTCCCAACATCGCGTTCTTGGTGAAATTTTGAGAAGAATATACTTTATATAAATACGTTTAGTTTTAAGTACTTACAGACATAACTCTGATTTGATTAGCTTGCGTGTCTACAAAGAAAATTACATTTAAATATTAGAGTAGCGATAATAACTCATAATTTGCAAGTTGTTTAATAGGCAAAAAGGAAAAATTAGCTTCCAAAATTTCCACAAAAACATAGTGAGTATAACGGAATAATAACACGAACTTACTTAAAGGTAATAAGAAATGCTCGAATTTGCAACTAAATTAGAATTCGTGAATACTCATTCTGGCTTCTTGTAAATTAACCATTATAATAAATAAACCATTATAACTAACAAAATTCGTGTACAGACTAATAAAGTTTCGCTTTACATTTACTGTTAAACTTAAGAAATCTATAAAGCGCAGTAACTTACAACGCTTTCACAGTTTATTGAAAGAAGAAAAAAAATGTTTTCACGTAGGAAGAATTGAAACAATTGACTTTTGTCAATATTTAAAAGTAGAATTAGGACAGAAATAAAGCATAGTATTTTTTTCTGTGTTTTGTTAGCATTATATCATTTTTCTTAATAAGTTCCTATTTACTACCCTTTTAAGAAATATAAAGTTAAGCCAAGCATTAAACCAAGTATTTTAACAAATGCCTATATCTATTTATGCGCTTGAGTATATTAAACTATAATATAAAGTTATTTGGCTACTGTCGGATAACTTCCTCCCAAAGATAACAATAATGATATAAAATTTGCATATACTATTTCAGAGTCCATTCCTAAGATAATTATCTATCAGCAAAATTAATTAAAACTTTAATTAAAGGACTTTCATTAAATGAATTAAATGACCAAACTTGAGTTCTTGCTCAATTTTTCTTCAATAAATTCTGAAATGCTGATTACACAAAAATAAATTTTTTGCCATCTTATCTTTTTAATTTAAATTGTAACCTTTATTTTATTGCTTTAATATTTGATTGCCTTTTTTTAGAATTAATCTACAATGCTTGAAGTTTTTATAATTAAGGCAACACAGTGCTCGAAAAATCATTAAAAAAATTGAAATTTTTTTATTTGCAAAATCATATGATAAATTGAGTCTTTCTAAATGTGCCTGCAAAATTACAGAGCTGCAGCTTTATTTTTATTAAGTTATTGAAGAATTTTTGATGCATGACAGGAGAATAAACAATGTTGCCACGCCCACTTTTCAGATTCAAACAGCTGTAAAAGAGGCTCATTTGGCAAAAAATATTGCCAATTTGCCAAAGGCTTGCATCAAATGAGCTATTAGAGCGACGTATTCGGTGCATGACACAAAACTTCAATGAGATTCTCCACAGTATCATTTGGAGTAAATGTCTGAAAGTTACAACTGCATCGATCAAGCAGAGTAGCAGAAATCGCAAGAAGAATAGCAGAAATATACATTTAATCAATTTTGATATGCATATTAATTTTCTAAAAGTTGTTATGATAAAGATTTTTGAAGTTTTGATCTGTCATTCGTTTTTCTTTATATCATCAATATACAAATATAATATTTTGTTTCAATAATTCTTTGCATTTTTTAACTTTAAGCAATTTAGAATAACTTTTATAAAAGTTACACGCAAATTCGATAGATTTTATATTATGATTTAGATTAATCAAAGCTTTAAATGCATTTCTCTCCACGTTGTGTTTTTGCTTATAGGCTATGTTTCGAAAGCCTAAGGCTTTCTTAAAAATGGAGGTAGGAGTGTGAAATTTTTTGTGTATGTTCAGAAATATATGTTTGATAAAACTTAATATGCAATTAGCTTTAAGGTGTGTAGTAATGTTTTTAAAAAGGTCCAAAGTCAGAATTTCTGCATTTTTCAGATTTTTTTATACTTTTTACAATATATTTTTTAATTAAATACTATTGGCAGGAGGAAATACATACTGAGTTTTGTGTAGTATACTAATAGGTACCTAAAAAAATTTGGAAAAAAATCGCAATTTTTAAAAAAGCCTTAGGTTTTTAAAAAAACTCAAAACTTTTTTTAAAGATTATTTTTTTTTAATTATAAAAATTATTTCAAAAAAATTACAAGAGAGTTATATACTACTGTTTTACATAAAATAAAAGTAAAATATAATTTATAACATTAAAATTTAAAAAAATTGAGGTACCGTGTCGCCTTAAATTCAAACAAATGTTATGATTTCTCTCAAATATATCCTTGAATTTTTTTGTCAGTGTTAAAATTAAAATGAAAATTTTATTTCATTTTTGTATTAAATCAAAGACATAATTTTGACTTCGGCTTTCATTTTATAGTAAGCACACAATTTAATTTTCATGCACAGCCCATAATATATATAACCTGATGTTATGATGTTTATTTTTAATCTTTGTAATCTCCTGGCTTTATAGTAACAAAATAATGAATGAAAGCGAACAAGGAATGAATATATATATATAAATAAAGAGAGAGAGAGAGAGATTTGTGTGTGCGTGTGTGCTCGTCTAACAACAATTGACAAGTTTTAAATGATTATGATTGTTTTTAAAACGTAGCTTGTTCTAAAGATGTGTTCTACGATTTATCATAATAAAGATTTGACTTGTTGAAGATAGCAACAAGTCAAATCTTTATTATGATAAATTGTGTGGCAGTCAGAATCCTATCAATACCACCGCCTGAAATGAAAGCATAATACTGTTACGAATTTGTCATATTGTTTTTTGCGATGCTATGCCATCGCTGAAAAGAGATATCTGCAATTTTTCTTAATAAATGCTAGATCAAAGGCATTGAATGATTATGTCTCGATATTAAATGTTAGAAGTTATGCGACAAAATGAAGTTGGAAATCATGGAGATAAAAATGGAGACTCTGAAAAACACACGAATTTTAATACTGTCTCTATAAGGAACTGAATTTAGAATACCCATCTAGAAAATTCCATGCCTGTTGAGAGACTATGAAATACTTGTCAAATCCATTTCTTACCAAGTGACTTAGAATACCATGTAAGAAAGAAGCAATGAGATGTATTCTGAACATGCGCATTACAAATTAATTTCAGTTCCCAACTCCGTTATTTACTTAGTCAAATCAACGCAAGAAAATTATTATTAGCAGGAGCAAAAAATAATTTAATATGTTATTACAGAAAATATAAACCCTTGAACTTCAATGGTTTTATTGCTTATTTTCATAGCAACAATTTATATTATTCTATTTTCTAATTTGAAAAATTGTCATGTCCGGTTCAGTGTAATTATGCCGTCATTTCTTCACATTTCTTTTTATATAAAATCTTTGTTAAAACAAAAATGAGGAAGACATTTGTTATAAAAAAGGCATCTGTTATTTCGTAAAAGTAACTGGGATTGGTCTATTAGAAACTTTGTCTCGTAGCCCTTAATGACGGTGTAATCCCTCCTCCCTTAAGAGTAGTGGACCACGGGCAAGGCCATGAACTCAATTAGTGATCAGAATTTTATTTTCACATCCACCTCCATGAGCATTTTGCGCTTTGACGAAATTTCGGGTATGCATTTTTGACAGTTTTTTTTTCACAATTAAAATCAAAAATAGACACAGAAATTCGATTTAAATAAGAAAATCATATAACAAATTTCGCTCATCAAAGTGATGCGTATCTGAGTTATCGAGCCTACATGCATGTTAATGTACAAACCAATAAACTGATTCATTGACCGATTTAGCTCATAATTTAATATGGATCAACATTTTTGATGCTTAAACTTCGTATCAAATTATACATCTAGCTCTTTAAGATTTGATTCAAACCTACAGAATTGGTGTAAAACGCCAGTATGTAATTGCATCCGTCTGTTCAAAATGTGATCAGTAAATCAGTTACAGATCTGATTTTAAGAATGTTAGAGCATCAATAACAAACAAGCAGATAGGATTCTAAAAATTTATTTGCTAAATAAAGTGAAATCAGAAACACGGATATTCGTCAAGATTTGGAGGTTGGATTCTTCGCCGCTTCGCTAGCTCACTGCATACTTCGTATACTAGAAAATAAATATATATATTAGTAGCAGATATATTTTCCAATTTTTTTTTATATCTCCAAACAAAGAAAAAATATTATGTCCCAATTTTTCCATGCTAATTTAGAAGCTAATAATAATTAATTCATTTAAAAAAATTAATTAAAATAAATTTATTAATTGTTAAAAAATAAGTAAATGGAACAAAATAAATATTAAATAATCTATAAACATAAGCTTCTATAACAATATGAAGGCTAACATATTTGAATAAATTGTAATAGCATGAAAATTCACGATGTATCAGATAACCACTAAAAAATTCATTTAATGACTTTGTCCTCTTTATCTAAACTTACGTATCTGACCTTTAACTTCTAACTGGCACAATTTCCTTGCAAGATAGCCAGTTTCCGTAAGATTTGTAACCGATTCTTCTGCGATTCATCTTGTAGATAATTTTTTTCTATTTTGTTGTTGTTGTTCAGATTGAATCCTTGACAAAGACGTTCATGCATAAATGAACAAAAAAGTATTGAAATTTCAATTAAAATAACAAGTTTTTTTTGATTACGTGACGGCCACTTAAGATGTAAACTGAGGAAGTTTTCGTGAGAAAGAAACACGTTTCTTGCCACACGAACACGGAAAAATGTGACATTTGATAGCAACTTCAGGTGCACATGCAAATTAATTGTAGATATATTCATCGTTTGTCCTTCTTATTCAACTACCATTATTTAAAATTTTAGTTTAGATCTTTTCTATCTGCTGTTTAGTTTTTTTTATATAAAACTATATAAAAAAATTTTAAAAAATTAAAATAACAAATTTAATAAATTTTAAAGAGAAATTAAAATAATTGATTATCAAAAAGTATAATGCAATTTTTTTCCATCATTTTTTTTTAAGAAACCACTTTAAAAAGAGAAAAAGGACAATTGAATTAATTTCAAAATTTTATTTGAAATGTATTTAAAATATTTTATTATTATTATTTTTATATAGGACAAATCCTAATTTATTATAATATGTATTATTAGTCCCTACATTAATAAATCAAAATAAATAACCAATTTAAAAAATAACGCAAAGCAGTATTACAAAGAACTATGAACACTATGCATTTTAAGAATAAAGACTCTTTCATCTTCTGTGTCTAATACTAATAGAAGTGACTTTATACTTATATATCGATATTATATATTATCGATATTTGAATAGAAGTGTATATAAAATATAATTTATAAGAAATTATTTCATTTTAGAAACTGGAAATGAGTTCATTCTTCTTTGGAAATATTGACAGTGTTTAATTTAAATAAAATATGTTATGCATAATTTGATGTTACAGATTTTTTTCAACAAAAATGTTTATCTTATTTTGCTATTGTCTATGACATCATCGTGTTAATAAAAATTTTGAAGCCTAGGTAACCTTTTTCAAATTGTATCTTGTGATCATGTAACTTCACTTTTTGGTTCCTTACGTAAATTGTGCAGATAATTAGTAGACTCTTTTTTTACATTAGCTTCCAACCGAAAAATCATGCGATTTAATATTGAAAAAATGCAGAATATTGCTGAAAATCACGCTAAAAATATGTTTTAAAAATCTTTCCCAAAATCCAGGAAAACTTTTCACTATAGTCAAATTGACATCATTAAAAAGATATTTTTTTAAATTCTAAAATGGTGTAAAAATAAAATTTGCTTTGCAATAGACGGAAAAATGGCACTGGTTTATGACGAAAAAAACTCAAAACTCTCGCTTATCTTTCAATTAATTAAAATTCTGATTAAATTTATTAATCCTTTTCTTTGGCATGCACATTCTTACTTTCAAAAGTATGTTTGTGCCGGATTTTACAACTCTAGAACTAATACTTTATTCTGTGGAGCACTGGTATACATACATGAACATTTTTCTTTTATAAGTATAGATGGCAGTTGAAAGTTTCCAACAATTTGATATGACCACATCTTAAATTTTTTCTACCTAGCTCGTTACATTTTGCCCTCGTGTACAGAATGGCAAAAATTTGCAAGTATTCAGACATAGCACCCAAAACGATTGCTTCAAATACCAAGATATAAAAGAATGAAATATATCAATATTTCTTGAACTCTTTGGCAGTTACAGAGTCCTTTCACCAAGCTACGTTCAAAAGAAAGTAATATTAAAATTAGTTATATGAAATTCGCATCTATAATAGAATAATGCAGCGAAGTCTGTAACATAAGGCGGTGTAAAAAAATAGTCTACGTCACTATCGCATGCACAAATACCAATTTCTGTTTTGGCGTCATTTTCTTTATGTTTAAATTGAATAATATATCGATGTGAAAATGAGACTGAGCATAAATAAAAATTAATTCTGGGTTTGAAATTTCACTTTTGTACGCTGGATTTAGCAAATATAAATGAGCTAAGATCAAAAGTAATTATTATTTTTTTATATTTATTTTTTCAAATACATATATAAATTATAATTTTTTATTTATTTTTTTAATCACGTGGCTAATATGCATCGACTGAACAGTGGGTATAGCAAGTACTATATAATGTTTTTCATTATTGCTAACGATCATTTCCATTTATTTAAAAATAAACCGTAAATTTTCTATGGAAAACAATTCAAATCGAAAAGGAACATACATATTTGAATATGTTATTTTCTAGTTATAATTATAAGTTGGAATGTATTATTTTCTAATTGTAATTAATTTATAATGTTTAAATATATTACTTTCTAATTACAGATTTTTAATAGTTTTTAATTCTTACATTGAATAAAATTAAATAAATTAAAAAGTAATATTAAATTATAAAGGTATTCTAAATTCAAAAAATAACATTTATTATTTATGATGTATTTTTACTAATTTCTTTGTTATTTTAATCATTCTTTTCACTTGTATTCATGTAACTTTATCGTTGACTTAAAATTATGCAATTTCGCATTTATGAAACATAAAGAGTAAATTAATGAGAATACAGCATTACCAGGAAACCCTAATCGCATTCATCATTACCAGGAATGATGGATTCGAATCTTGTTTCACCTTATGAATATACATAATCCTTTTCAAAATTTCGTCACATCCTTCTAAATCCATTAATAAACACAATTTCCACGTAATAAACATTTTATGTAATGATTACATGTAAACATGAAGATAAATCATTTTTCAAAATAATCACACGTTTTTGGTACCTCATCTATCACCTGAATGAACTGTCCACACAGAATTGGAAAAAATTGAAGCGTCTAGTGCCAAATAGAATTAAAAATATAAGGTAATGCAATAAATCATCAGATTGTACACCAATTTTCTCGTGCAGTCTCTACATTCTGTTGTAGAACAACAAGTGTATTTAAGGACATTCCAATAATCATTCGCTGTAATATAAGTTATAATAAGTGCGAATGTTGAAAGTCGAATCATTTTTCTGAAGTTCGACATTTCTTAAAACAATTCATCAATTGGATAAATCGTCTTTCCTATTGAAAACGATGTATTTCCCCATCACAAATAGAGCTTCCAGTGATTAATAATGGGGCACTCGTAAAAGGTCATGCGCTCATATTCTGGAAATTATTGCTATAAAGTATTAAATATCTGGTTTTCGAGATGCTATTTTGTAGAAAAATAACAGTAGAGGAAAAGAAACTGAAAAAGAATGAATTCGGAATGAATATTACTGCAAAAAATTATTTTTAAATAGTTCGTGCTTTTATGAAAAAACAGAATTCTTTTGAAAATTTGTCTTTTTACATTTTCGTATATGAAGTATAATTTAATGCTAGTAATACCCCGACATAGCAAGAGGCCATACGAGAAACTTGATGAGGCAGCCGAAGAGCAACCCCACCCAGTATGAAGGAATAAACAAAACTTGATGGCATTGGACATTTGTAAACGACAAAGGATTCTCCAGAGAGAGCGCATATTTTTCCAGAAAAAAAGAATAGAAAAAGACTTTACATATTAAATTTTAAAACATTAAAAATGCATAAACTACATTAAATGTACGTTAACGTTTTACATTAGGAGGGAATTAAAGTCAAGAGCTTTGATAAAATGTCCCTAATACAGGAGTTAATGACTGGAATTTTTATGAGTTCTTCAACGTTAAGAAACATCTAATTTCTTGGCCATCTGAGTCTGCGTTCTCGCCATAATGTAGAGATTTTGATCACATGATTTATAGAGCCTTCTTCGGTGCCACACTGACAAGTCAAGCTTTTGTCAAAGAAACGAGTTTAATGTACAGAAAATACACCATGTCCAGTATATACTTGGTTAATATAAAAATCATCCTCAATTTGGTTAACAGATGCGTTTTTAAAATGTTGACAGGTAGTATATGAAGTATAAAGAAAGTTTTGAGATCATCAAAAAATTAAAACTTGATGTTTTGACGATTCTCCTGACTTTCCTGAGTCTAAAAACATATTTTTTGCATTATGACTGTCTATGCACACGATGATTACTCAAACCCATATGAGCTAGACTGCTGGAAACAAGAACAAATTTGTAGACTTCTGTCAAACTCGAAATCTACAAAAGGTAAAGAGTGAAGTATATGAAATTTATTGCATAGGTTTGTAGTGGATTGTTATGAGCGAGGATAGAACCTGGGACCTTATGGTTCGCAGCCCAGTAACATGACCACGATACAAAAACAATTGCTCGAGTAACGTAGCTGTTAACTGGCTTATAAGCTTTCACCACAGGTTTAACGTTTAAAATACAGATATGTATCGAGTTTTGAACCATGCTTGTTAAACGGTTGACTGATTATTGGTCTGTACTTTTGCATGCATCTAAATGTCATAACTCATAAACGCAGTGACTTAAATCCATGAAATTAGGCATGTTATCTTCTGATAGTAATTGTAACTGCAGTTTAGTACCAAATGTTGTTGTCAAATTTCTTGGCCGACAATAACGTTTCCAAAATACTTTTTTTTATCACGATAGAGTAAGGGAAAAAAAAGGCTAGATTCATTCCAAAGATTTATATTTCGTAACTAACTATCGTTCACAATTGCTATACAAGGAATTTCCAGCCTTACCCAATATTCAGAATTTTATTAAGGAAGATTGATAAAACCTGCATTGGAAAGCATGCGAGAAAGTTTGCCCTGCCCGATTTTATGTTTATAGAATGTCCTGAAAATAAATATGATGCAAGTATTTGCTTATCCTCTCTTGTTTATAAAATATATCAGAGATATATTATTGATATCCACATTTATATATATTATATATTATATTTATATATCTTAAATTAGGATAACGGTTTAAGTGTTAAATAAAAACACTTTCCCTTAAGAAATCCTGAAAAATATTTTAATTAATTGATTAAAGATAATAGCACTTCTGTAAAAATTCGTGACTGAACTTTGTTTACACAGTCACTTTACAGAATGAATCGACCATCATGCTTGTACCTTATCTCATATAATAATAAATTAATCAATAAAATGACAAAGGAATATCAGTTCTGCAATTAAATTTAAAATTTAAATTTTACATTAGTAAATGTTACATTACATTGTCTTCAGTAGCATCCCCAACATTTACAAGAAAATTATCCTAATAGCTATGCGAATAATAAACTTCTATTCTCCAGTTTTCTTCTTCTATTACAACCAATGTCTCTACAATTCATTAAAAAGTTATTATTAAATCCATATAATTTTCAGCTTTACATTTCTTCATACCCAGGATAAATAAATTCTATGCTTTACGCTTTGAAATGATAAGGCTTAAAGGATAAGGATTTTTCTTCGATTAAGCCTCTGTAAGGGGTGGTGATTTTCCCATTTCAAAAGATCAGTTCATTCTTATTTTGAATCCAATCCAAATAAAATTGTTTTCGTATATTGTTTTTACATTAAAACTGCGGATCTTTTTTAAAAGAAAAATGAAAACCAGACATTAAGAATAATTACTAATCCGAAATTCTTTCCAAATCCACTACAGGACAAAGCTAAATCCAAAACATTGCTTATGTATACGATAAAGCCGAAAAGTTAAAACTCATGACTTTATTTTTGATGTAATATCTTGCAAATGGCGATATTTTCTTCGCAATAAAAACTCTATTTATTAGAGGAAAAGAAATCAGAAGCAAGCTCTGCTGAGTGATACGGACATGCATTTTCGCTACTACAGCGAATAAGTTGCGCTTTCAAGACGCTGAATTTGCTCCAAGAATTCAATTGCTTATTGAATCTTTCACGGGGATAGGCTCATAAAAGATGATATCGTTAACTCTTGGTGTCTCAAAAAATTAACAACTCCCATCCAGAGTCAAACCTTCTCTCTTGAATCCATCAGTCAGCAAAAATCAAAGAACCTTTACACAATTTAAACTGGCCTATTAGTTTTGAAGTAATGCTAGAAAGCGATCTAATTTATTTGCCGACAAGTAGGCCTCTGATTGTGACAACAAAATTCTAAAATTCTATATCCATTTTTTATTATCTATAGAATTAGAGACTCTGCCCGATTATGTTGTGAGTTGCTTAGGTAACCGAAACATTGATCCAGAATCAAATTTGGTCTATCAGAATAGAAATCATATAACTTTTTCGCAATTGAAACAGCGTACTAGTTTTCAAAAAAATTGTAGAAAATGATGCGATTTATTTGCAGACAATAAGGCCTCTTATATGTGACCTCAAAGTTCCAGGAATTTCATGTTGAGTTGTTATCATCTATATCATAAGAAATTATCTGAGTTGTTGAGGATTTAGCCACCACAGAATTTTGCAGACCAAGCCACCTATTCTTTTACGAGATATCATCGTGTCTTTTGTTCCTATATTCTGAATCTTTTTTAAATTATACTAAGCATCAACAGATTTCATTTTTCATTATCTAACGAACTATTTGAGTTATCGAGTTTACAGGTTTTTTTAGTATAGATTTACTGATTTTATCGTGTGCTCCTTTTCGAATTGTTTGGCGATTAATCCCTGGAATAGGTAAATGATATCCTGGAATCGGGTAATGAAATTAAATTTGTGCTTTGGATGCTTTTTCAAAAGCTATTAAAACAAAAATTTGTCACAGAATTTCACTTGTATTTACAAAATCCTACACATCGAATTTCATATATTTAATTCATTACGATTTTGATTTATGTGCTTCTAAAAGTATAGACCAACAATCAACCCCTTATTGGATTTGGTTCAAAATTATAGATGTGAATTATGTGTATCGAATTGTGTTATCTAGATCTTTTCGTTTTCTAGTTATCAAACAAACTTATATCCGAACAGCCAGATATTCCTTCAAAAGAGTTAACTCAAAGTTTGTTAAAAATTTACTCGAATTTGTTGTAAAAACTCATATACTAAATTTTATTCCTCTAGTTGAAAGGGGTTTTGAGATATCTCCGTCATGAATATATAGATATTTTCTAAAAATGTATTTTTCGAACTCAAGGAGGCCTAAAATGTTCGTATTTTTCGACGATTATACTTTCGCATACCAGAAAATAAAAATGCCATGTAGATATGTCTGAATTTTTTTTCAGCTCAATTTCATTCATAAATGCATTTTTATCGCATATTTTTTAACTCGATGTTATTGTAGAAAGTAGCTCATAAATTAACTCAAGGATTAATAAGTTCCAGAAATTGTGTTCATGTTCCAAAATTCAGCAATGAATGAATATAGATTCATATGAAAAAAATCTCATTTATTACACTTTAAATCAGCATCATTACGCTGCATAGATTTATCGCTAATTTTCATTAAAGAAGAATTGCAGGTAATAAAAAAATCTTTCCGGCTTTTAGTAGTCCTGTGACATTTTTGAGGTATAAATTATATTAATTACCCATTTACCAAATTATTGATCAAACTATTCATAGGAAAATGGAGCCATTTTTAAGCAATTGGGCGCATTTTTTTACGTGACTGTACCGCGTAAATTCGTGTCGCATAACAATATAATCGCTTTTGCATATGCATTTATCTGATTTAGACTTCTCTTCTCTATACAAAATATAGAAAAAAATTGCAATTAGACTTACTTAATGTAACATTATATCAACGTAAAAATCGAGGAATAAATCATCGCATCTCTCCATTTAACCAGTTATTAGAATTTTCATTTTATGATCTAATTGCAGAAATTATTGGGTAATAAAATGAGCGCTGATTGGTCGAACTAATTGAAAAACTCTACACGAACGTGAATTTAAGCCGACAGTTCTGGTTTGCAATCACACTTTTGTTTCTTAGTTTGACTGATAAGTTTGAGTTCTTGCACTTTTTACATGCTGGTAATTTCCATGATTAATATGAATAAAGGAATTTTTTATTTGTTTCTTATTTTACAAATTAGTTGTGATTTTTTTTTTATAATCATAACTCAACTAACACATTTTTTCCATTTTCGTAATTAATCATATTCTACAAGAAATGACATTCAAGGACATGCTTTTATAGATGTTTCATAGATATTTTTCCGTTCATATATTTTAATGTCATCTTTATCGATTTCTAAACCAGATAATACTTTCTTTTCTAGCTAAAAATGTAGTCTATAATTTGAATTGACTTTTCTTCGAATTTTAGCATTCATTTGCATTTTCTACCTAGAAAACCCTGTAAAATTTCCCATCTATCTACAGATTCAGTCAGTAATTAAAAATGCTCGCAAAAATTCTTTTCTTTTTTTGTTAATTTATCATTCTGTAATAAAATTTATATTCAAAATTGTACAATTTGTTTTTAAAAAACCTATCATTATCTATTATCAATTTTTATCTCATTTAATTGTATCCGAATTTTGGCTTGGGTATTTTTTTATCCAAATTTAGATTTTAATTTGTATTTTCCTTTAAGAAATAATTTTAAAATTTCCCATAAGTTCAATCAGAAATGTAATCGTTACCGTTATCTTTGTAGGTTTGATCTTTTTTGTCTTAGATTAAATCTTGCATATAGAATTTTCAACTAATGTGAGAAAACCTTTTTATCCCATTTATTTTTATCCGAATTTATGTATCAGTTAATATCATCATCCCATATTTATCTGCAAAAAAAGATTTGTAAAATTTTCCGTTTATTTACAAGCTCCTTGGTAATTAAATCATTTACATAAACTTTCATTTCCTGTAGATTTGATCTTCTTCGTCTCGATTAGATTGTGAAGTTCGTATTTAAAAAAACTTTTTGCATCTACTTTATTTCACTTATTTTATCTACTTTTATTAACTCGCTTTCTTGTATATGAAGCATACGAAAAAAAAAAACGTTTTGTAAAAACTTCGACTTGTCGTCGTTTTAGAAATTATATATATGAGAACTCAAACATGAAACAAGGTATGAATGTAAAAAAAGGTATATTGTTTTAACACCAAAATTGTATATTTCTGTCAAATGTTCCATGAAAGAAAAACTCTTCGAATATTTTTTTCGTGTAAATACAATGATTTAAAATCATAATAAATAATTTTATATAATATTTATTATTAGAAATATACGGAAACTGAACTGAACTGATTATTTTACAAAAATAAACATATCAAACGAATAAAGCGCGATATTGAAAATGAAAATATTCACTAGAAAATATCGACATTTGCCGAATATCAGTCTTTTACAGCAATATGTAAATATTTAAAGATATATATATGTCGTCAGATAAAAGTTCTTAAATAATCTCTTCTTTTCCAACCTAATTAATTTTATTAGAACCATCTACTTTAATAATTAACGTTAGTAATAGACTTAACAATTACTCTTTCTTTCACAAATGGTTATGGACCAATATGTGTAATCAGCAATAAGATGACCAATGAAAAAGCCTTGTGGTTGAAATTATTCGTCCGAAATTTTATTAAATAACGTTTATTTTATATCATCATTATAAGAACGTTGATTATCAGTGTTTAAAACTGATCAAATAATCATTTGTTTTAAGATATCATTTGTTTTTAATTGAAAATTCGATTAAAGATTAATTAACTAATCAAAACGACACTCATATTGCGATGCTTTGACATCCTCCGTTAAGTTAAAAATAAGAGTACCAGATCAGAAATAAGATGAGCATTAGGTGGCAAAAAGAGTAAATGCTTAAAATGAGATAGATATAACCGAAGCTCTAAATATGTTCAAAGGCTGTAGATGGCACAGCATTAAATTCTTCGAACATGACGTTTTCGCATTGTTTTCTCTTTTACTTATAGAATTCCTCTTTCTACTAGCTGCAGACATTTTCATAAATACAACAAAGAAAAAAATAATTTTTGACTATTGATTCATAAATACAAATTTTGGCTGAGATTATATAAATTCTTTACTTCTATATTAAGAATAAAAATGTAAGCAAAACTAAAAGTAAATATAAATTTGCAAAGAAGAATGGCAGCTTCTGCATCATTTATGCTGGAATTGACTAGATATTTGAGATCTCAAGAATCTGAAGACAACAAACAATAGAATGACAAATTTTCTCTCAAGCATTAATCTTTCCAATTTATTCTAAGAAGCTTCTGTTTTACTTTTCCATTTCTGATTTATTTTTTGGATATATAGGTTTTTAAAATAAAAATATCGATTTAAAATAAAAATACCGATATGTTATATATATATATATATACATTTTGCCTTTGGAGAATTTCTAAAAAATTACGGCGATGTGATTCTGCAAATAATAACAGTATGTAATTCAAATATTCTGAACATTTTGAGTATGCGATTATTGAATTACTTTTATTGTCTAAACTTTTTGTATTATAGTGTTCTCCATATCTTCTCTGTAGTTTATATTTTAAATTTCCTGAAATAAAAAATAACTTTGTCTTAAAATGTATAGTTCTAGTTCTCATTCTCATAATTCTAGGTAAAATTAATATTTTGTAATTCGCTTTTATATACAAAAAGCACCAAATTTTACAAACATAACTTAATGATGCTAATTCATTTACTGAAACTAACGCAGAAAAAAAGACTAAGGATGAGAAAGTGGTGGTAAAGGTTTTAGCAAGGATATAATCAACTATTTGAAATATGCTTTCACCTTATAGCCTATTATTCTTTTTTCGATTACAGTTTCTGTGATTTTGCGTGAATGTGATATATGCATCATCACTCTTGTCATTGCCTTTGTTCTGACAATGTCCACAACTTATTTCACTTTCGCCTCCAAACTCTGGTGGAAGGCCAAAGGCATGAGCCGGCCTATCAATGCGGCAAACGTTTTCCCATGCATTAATTACAGAGCCATTAAATTTTAAGCGTTCTGCAACTTATGAAAAAACCATCGTCACACACCGGTATCATAAAGGGCCATTAATCAACGTCGGGACGTTTCAAAATTGTAGGGCTTGGTACAGAAAAGTGCGATTTACAAGGAAAAAAAACGATCTGACATAACCTCGATGAGCCTGAGTTCATGTCACAATGCTTGTTAATGGATGACTTATAGTACCCTGCAGATTGGCAATCTACAAGATGGTGTTGACTGATAATCTCCAAGAACTGATAGGGAAAAGTCCCAATGAATTTGTTATTAATTGTCTTTATATAATGAATACATTATTAGACATAACCAGTTTGAAAATTGTTTGAAAGACATGTTAATTTGAAAGAGGTGTTAGAACGAGATCTGTACGGGAAGAACAAAAAAAAGAAAAAAAAAACTCATGGTCAGGAATTACAAATAACTCATATTTTGTCCATGTGAGGAAGATTTATGGGCTTTTGTTTGACACTAACGGCGCTTAAAAGCTATGTAAACCATAGTAAAGAATGTAAATGAAACGTACCACCATCATTATTAAGCAAAATCAAGGTACAAGAATATTTTTATGTCCTACATGGTAAGATTCCATCTGTTACATGAGATCAAAGGAACTATTATCGTGATGATTACGATCTTTATCATTCTTGATAACTCTTTTAATGCTTATTTCTGTATTCATGCCAGCTAAAAAGGAAAGAGTGAAATTCTTCGAATAAGAATGAATGAAATAATCTTCTGTACCAAACAGGAGCCATGTATAATAATTTTGATGATGAACTGTTATTATCATATTAAATGCAGATTCTGTAGGGATTAGATGCCATTTTTCATTCTATATCTGAAGGATATTAATTGATTTTATATAAAAAAGAATATTTTTGTCAAACTAGTAATTGTTTCATACATATTTTTCTATGTTTACAAATCAAATTACTTAGGCGAGAATATCATTATCTTCGAGAATTTGCGTATTTTCTTTAATTAGTTAGTGGAACTCGAATTCGCTTTCAATACTGAATAGGTATCATGTTAGAGACAAAATATAAACAGTCTAAAATCTGCCACCTACATGAACATGGTACGTGCTGAATTTGTACGAAGCAAATATCTTGACTCGGAAAATGAAGAAGACTCGGAAGATTTGACTAAAGTGAAATTTCGAAAAGGATGGTAAAATCTCAAAAATCACTCTACGCAATTGATCATGACTTATAATAACTACTTATTATTAAAATGCAGCTTCAAAACTGGGTATTTATATAATAAATCTTCATTCAGCACTTTAAAATTATTTTCTTGTTGACTATACTATATTTGTAGAAATTTAACTTAAATGAGAATTTGTTTTATAAATTTAGCAATGTAAGTTAAGATTTTATTATTTATATAGACACCTTCTTTTAATATTGCATAGGAGTTTGCATTTTTTACACAACTCTAGTCAGTTGGTAATGACCAGAATCCAGAAAAAATTATCTGAAACTGAAATAAGAGTTAGCAATTTGAAAATATATATTGTACAGATTGCATGGGAGTTGATATTTCATACATAATTATAATCAGCTGGTGATGATTAGGATTGAGAAAAAAATTATCTGAAAAAGAATTTAGTAATTTGAACATATATAATATATACATTACATATACAAAAGCAAAAAAAAAAATACTTTGATAGCTAAAACGCATGCATTGTAATGTTAATATATTTTTATATTATTTCCAGAATTTCAAAAAAATTACCATTACCTCACATAATAATAAAATTCATTTGTTTGAAACAATTAATAATAACAATAGTGAATAAAAATTCATTACTGATTCAAATTTTACAAGAAAAAAATATCCTCCTTTATTTCCATTTATATCTTAGAATTATATATTAATTTTTTTTTTTTTGAAAAGTCGAACAACAACTCCACCACATCATCTGAAACCACGACTAAAGAAAATGATACCGTATATTTTTCTTTCATAATATTCCTACATGAAACTGAAAGATAGCTGAAGCAAGACAACCAAAACAAACCAGACTTTTGATATTTTTAATTGAAAAAAGATACACTCCTCAATTTAATAACATATCAATGATCATAAAAATCATCTCCACTCACATCTAAAAGGAAAATATTTCCAACGAAATAATACAAATGTGAAGACTTTAATCATACAGAAACTTTTCAAAATGATAGAAATTGTTCCAATGCATATAATCCCGAACTTGATGATACCGTGTCTAGAGCGATATAAACGGCAATCTTGAATGCCAACTTTTTACATCTGGGTATTATTTTCAAGCAAAAAGTGTTGACAATCAACTCCCTTTTAGCACCAGCGCACGCCGGAGCCACCGGCTAACAATACCCTTCGGAGACACGTCCTGTCCATCATACAACCATCAACCCTTTCGCTCTACAGCAAAGGATCACGCACGACCCCGATAAGATCTTCGCTTGAAGGATCCCAAACGTCAAGCGTTATGACGTAAATACTTTCTAATATAACGTGCCAAAAAGCATTACCTGACAAAACGGCTGGATCGCCTTTCAGGGGGAATGTGATCTGCCTGCCCAAAAGAGGCGATGCATATCAGCAGGCAAAAAGTATCTCAACCCCAAATGGTCTTCATGACAAATTGTAGGCAATATTTCTCTGTCGTTGTTAAGAGAATTCTTTAATCTCTAAGATGTTATTTCGAGCCCGACCTTTACCCCGTTTTCGAAAGGATTGTGATTAATGGATTAGCAAACGCACCGCTCTGGTCATTAATGGTCAGCCCCCCGGGCAGGCACGATGACACTGACCTTGCTTATGAAATTAGCTCAATACGCCGATCGGTTTTCTTGCTTGCCAGATAGATAGCTTCTTCTTCATTATCTTCTTCCAAGTTTTTCTTTTTTCTTTAAAAAATAATAACAACATAAAAGTGGGGCAGATTTTTGTGGAGGCACCACTTTGAAGTTGGGGATGGGGGAAAAAATCGAACGAAATCGAAGCGGAGATACCGGTAAATGTTCTGGGCGTGTTGCCCGGTTTAAAAATATCGGTTCTGTACTTGATGGATGGGTTTCGATTAAGCAGCCTTGTCTCTGCATCTGCATTTCAGCGAGTTTGAGTGATGTTTTCATTCTAATACCCTATGCTAATGAGGAGCCTGAGTTTGACACAAAATGTCAACAAGAGATAGCATGGTGGTCCTTTCTTGCTGTGGATGCGGGGAGGTTATTAGAGCCTTTTCTTGTGAAATTTAATAGAGAGCCTGAATTAATGGATGAGTAATTAATAATTATTTAGAAAAAAATTGATTCAAAAAATAATATGCTTTTTTTTAAGAATTTTAAATTGATAAGGATAACATAAATTAATTTACGTTCTCCATTCATGAAAAATCGAATACGTGATTACGAATTTCTCAGGAAAGATTGGAAAAGGGTTAGCGAGTTTCTTCGATATGTTTTCAAAGCTGGTTGCAGCTATTGACTCTAACCAATACTTTTTGGTACACCGTTTTGATTTCTGTTTTGTGAAGTAAATTGAAATGCATTCAATTCTGATTGTTATTTAATATTAAAAAATGAAATATAATTCTTTTAAAGTTCTATTTTAATTTTTTGATCGATCAAAATAATACTTTGAAAGTAATTATTCATATTAAGGTAAATAAAATTTTTCTTTTGTTATTCAGTTAAATTTTATTAAATTGGTTTTCTTTAAAAAGAAGTGTATGAATCAAAAACCAAATGTGTCAGACAATTGGATACTAACTGCCTTTGCATGTATTAGATTGCTAATTAAAATTTATACTCCAATCTTTTGCAAAATTAACAATCAATGAATTTTAGAAAAATGTAACATTAAAATCTTTTCTATAATGTTTTACAAAAATAATGATATTTCAATAGGCAACTTTAGGTCTTGGAATTTAGTTCGAGTTTGTCACGAACTGTTCCCACTTAAGATGTATTAATTGCTAATTTTTTTTTTAATTCTACACTCTGCTTTTCACAGAATAGACAATAAAAACAAAAGAAAATTCCTTATTTCTATATTATTTATCATATTCTTATTTTAATACTTTGTCTTGTATTCATTACAGGTATATATTCTTTTTAAATTCATTTTTTTAAATTCGATCTGTTATGTGCATGTATTCTTTGTTTACTACTTTTTATGCTCTTTTATAATTTTGTATGTTATGCATGCTTGTTCTTTTCAATCAGATTCATAATAACATATCAGATTGTAATGAATTTGCGCTCACATTAGTAAACTAATTTTTATCTTTAATGAATGATTCTGTATGATGATATTCATCATTGTTTAGTTTAATTAATGTATAATTTTCCCTTTCTTTGTTTTAAACTCCAAATGTTTGATTCCAAAAATTATTTCCTATATTTTGTTACATTAACCGCACTCATTATGAATAAATTTCATTTTTGTTATTTTTAATGTATTGTTCAATTTATCAATATGATTATTAAGAAATTTTTAAAAAAATCCTTTTCTAATCAGCTATTAGATGGCGCTACGAATAGTGAACTTTAGTTAAATAAATTGAAATAATTGACAGGTACGTTTTGAGGATGCAAAATATTGTTAACAAAATAACAGTAAAAGAAAACCAGAAAATTGGGTAGTTTATTGGTAATCCAGTTTATTGGTAAATGACATTTTATTGAGTAAAAAAGAGAACTGCGGCAACGAAAAGGCAACCGATGTGTACATTGGTATAAATTAACAAAACTAAATTAAACTATCTCCTTAACTAAATAAAAGCTCGGCACAATAGCGCTCGGCATAAAGGAATTTTAGGGAGCCCGTTTTGAAGATAGAATTCATTCTCTTTATAGGCTCCTGAAAGGGCATGAAATTTTCTAGAAGAATCAACAAATCTCGGATCTTAATAAAAAAGA
>JAPMOR010007312.1:94989-109659 GCA_026543865.1 Argiope aurantia
CACTGCTTATGGTGATAATCTAAACAATTCGGCTGAACTGAAAGAAACGATACACTGACATGCACGTAATATTGCTCCTGATATGCTAACAGCTACTGTTGAGAATGCCGTAATGCGATTTAACTTTCTTTCAAAAAATTGTGCACGACACATTGAACATGCTTTGTAACACGTTTCAGAAACGATTAAGCACATTTTAAACCGATTCGTCATGTCCTATTTTGAATTGCATACAGCGCCATTTCTCCCCTGGTGTTGAGTTTTTGAACTTTTCTTTTCTGGCAGAGAAGAAATTTCCTTGACTCCCTTTAAACTATTAAAAACTATTACCAGATTTGATAACATTTGCTCCAGTATTTTTCCTTTTATGACCATTTGAAAGTGAAACTTCAATTATAACCACTCTGTATATTAAAATTTCTCTAATTACAAACACGAAATAAGACGAGAAAGAAAATTTTATCTTTACAAACGTTATACATGTCCCGTTAGTTGCTTTAGTCGCTTTAGTAAAAGCTTATAAAAAAGATAAACAAACAAAAAAAAACAAAGAAAAGGAACAAAGAACAGAGAAATGTGTAATATATTCCAGGACCTCCTTTATTTAAAAGTATTACAAATTCTTAAAGAGAATGAGAAACGTGCAAATACTAATCATCACTGCATTCTCAGAATAATAAATTGATAGTTGCATGGCCTTCATAGCCAATGAAACAGAAATAAAACCCATTTCATTTATTGCCTTGAATGTTAATTTTGATTGATAGACTTCAAAATAAATTAATCAATGGTATTTAGGCAAAATCGGGGATAACGACAGACATAAACGACTAAGGTAAATGATAATTTGAAAATTTACCCTTTAATTTTTCACCTCTAATAGGCAATTCAAACAGTTGATTTCAGTTTAGAAAACTCACGCCAGTTGAAAAATTCTTAGACATTAATGATGATATGAAAACTGGAGCTCATTATTTCTATCAATTCATGAATATTATAATTACTTGAATATTAGTTTATGTTGTTCCTTTTTTGACAATTTAGTACTAAGAAAATTATCGATAAGTTGTTTCTGAAATGGTTTTATGTCATTTTGATGGATTATGGAAGTAATAATAAGATTTGTAAATGAACAAATTACATTTTTAAAATGAATCGAACAGAAGCCAGCATTCTGTATATGTATTACTGTGCTTGTCTAATTGTTAAAATGCATGTTAAAGTAATACAAAAAATACCATTAATTTAATTTAAATATCATTTATTTTCGTTTTCATGTAGATAAAATGGGATTTAAATTACTCTTGAACAAATAGTGCGAAAGGATTCTTTATAACTCTTTTCATTAATTATGAAGAAACGGACAGGAGAAATATTTAAAAAATATGAAAAACTAAATAGAAAGTAATTTAGTATAAAGAAGAAATACATTAATAAAAATTAATTGGCTTATTTTGAATATTAGCCCAAAACTGGCAAACGTTGTACCTTGAGCCAGTTTTGTTTTTAATTTTTTCACTTGGATAAATTTTAAAATTATACAATTCAAATCACATAATGCCATTTAAGAAATGTACTAAAGTTTTTGATAATATCTCATTTAAATTGGGTTGAAAAAAATTTCTCATCCTTGGAGATATTTCAGAGTACAAAACCATGTTAGGTACAAAATGTAAAATTAATATTTGTTTTAAGTAAAAAAAGGAGAAAAACACTGATTTAAATCTTTGTTAAAAACTCAGTTATTATAATTCTATAATCAATCTATATTATTAACTAAATTTTATAAACACTAAATTATTATAATTATATAATTTATTTTTATAATTATCAGCAATTCCAACAATTTAAATAATATATTTTCTTTTTTTCTCCTCTTATATGAAGTATACAAAGAGACACAAATAGTGCAATTATCAAAAATTCGATATGGGAATACTGATGAATCCCCACCTTTCAGACCTCCACGAGTTCGAAAAACACATTTTGAATTCTGCCTATAAACCCGACAGCTCAAAAAATTTGAGTCAGACGTCTGAAATTTTATATGTGGTCTTTATACCTAATTTGTAAATTTCTATAAGATTTTGAGTGAAATCCATTCATCGGTAATTTGCGAATATAGGCATCAAAGTACAAAACCTATAAACAGTAAAGAACTAGATGAATAAAATTTAGCACACAGATTTAAAATCTAAAATGTAGACTCGTATCAAATTTTGTACCTAATCATCCACCTAAGGGTTAATCATTTGTCGGTCTGTGCTTTTATATGCATGCAAATATAATAATTTAAAAAAGGAATAAAATTTATTTTCGTGTGCACTTAACTCAAACTGGTAACAGCTTGGAAAAATAAAGTTTGATTTCAAAACGTATAACTAAAATTGCAGTTCTATATCAGAATTTAGTTTCAATCAGAAGAAGGAAAGATGTGCGAAATGCTTATTAGGTTTTCTGCATCATACCCGCACTCTCATTTTTTGGATTCTAAAAATAAAAATCTGAGCTCTCATCCCAACCATGGTCCTGCCAAGGTCCACAATTTTATATGGGGGGGGGGAGAGAGAAAGATAATACTTTTATCAGAGAGAATGCGGAAAAATTTCATGATGGTCATTCTTGTTAAACAAAATTATTTTTAAGAAATTAATATTAAAAAAATCTACGCATATAAAAACTAGATCAACTAAGAACGAAATTATATTTTAAATATGAAATTTTCGGTAAATTTTGATGAGATATATTGAGGTACAACCTAAAGTATATCTTAATGGGAAAAGTAGCATGAGAAGCTGATAAAATTACTTTCACAGAACTTAAATAGAACGCTTTTATTTAAAGCATTATTCAAATTCGCACCTCTATATTAAATACAGAAAAAATGATAATAAACACCTTAAACATATTATTAAACATTAAAAAGACAGTCAAAATATAAAAAAGATAGTGCGAAAATATTTATTTACCATAATGAAGTTTATTATTTTCTTTAATAACATCAACTAAACACGTGACAGTGATATTAGACTTCCTGAATTGCTTTCTCTTGTGGTTAGATGAACAACTACAATATATAAGTTCATTTCTATATATATACTAAAAGAAGAAGAATTTAGTATTTCCTAAGATGTCCAATTACAACACCAAATTTACAACACTCTCTCCTGCAATTGTTCTGGAAAACTAGTTATACTTTTTTTAGACATAACTGATCGAAAATAACAGAAATCATTGAAATCAGCCTGTTGAAAATATTGTCTGCATTATACAAACATCAGACTTCTAATTCATAATATGCAAAAAGGGTTAAAAGATAAATAAGGGAAACTTCGCCTTTAGTATAAGCACAATTCAGTCATTGTCATAAAATAATTCCGTCACAGCTGTGATGCATATTAATTGAGAAACGCACGTGATATAGGAGTGCGATAAATAAACTTGTCCTTCAGTTATTCAATTGGCTCCAGTGATTCAATTGTCCTTCAGTAATGCTATCGTGAAGATTGAGAATATTTATGATCGTAGTACTAGCCTAAGAAGCAATTACATGTCAAATTTGATAGTTTTAGATTTAATGGTCTATTTTACAGAATGGTTTGAACGATTTCTGAATCATTCATATTTCCATTTACGAATAATATTCGGATTGTGAGCATTATTACCTTATTAGTAGGACGTACCTTTTATAAATAAATACGTTTTTCAACCAGATCATGTCTATTTTATGATCAAACATCATATGTCAAAGCGAAGTGTCCAAAACATTATTCCATTAAAATTCTTGGACTGTTTTGGTCAACATTTTATAAAGATCAGCACTTTAGATGCCAAAACTCTGTACCAAATTTCATTTATTTAAGTCCCTGCATTTTTGAGTTATCACATTGATGGGAAAGCGAAAGTACGGACAGTCCATTAACTCATTCACACATTTGATTTCAAATTTGATACGGATTAACGTTTCAGTTGCAAAAGCACACAATTTCATCTATCTAGATTTTTACACTTTGCACTTGGGAATTGCGGACTCTGATTGACCACCTTTTTGGTCGGGGACCAATCGCTTAAAAAAGAAAGCGGCCAAACGGGAAATGTGAATGACGACCTCGGATTGGTTCACTTGCACTTGGATAGTATGTATAGTATTCTCTACTTTATCACCGCTATACTAAGCAATGTCAGCAGGATTTGTGTGACCTATTGCAGTCTATTTACTTCACAGCCCTTCGAATTCATCAGCTTCATAAAAGACAACACACTCCCCCCTTCGCCTTCAGGGACGCGGTATGTTCAGAACAATCCTGGGTCGTCATTCTCACTTCCCGTTTGGCAGTTTTCTTTTTTAAAGCTGTTGGTCCCTAGCTAAAAGGTGGTCAATCACTCACCGCAATTCCCACATTTGCACCAGCATTTGATACTCCTTCTTCAAGGAACAGGCCAAATTGTACACAAACAATTGGGCAAGACAGATTTCCTCCAAATGAATTTCATTCGAAATTCTACAAAACTCTGCAAATCTGGTGAAAAGAACGCATAATTAATTTCATCGAAATAGCTCAAATTGTTTTTCAGTTATGGTGCTCAAAGACCGATACAATTTCAAAACTGTGTTTCTTGAGAATGAGGAAGAATAAAACGAAAATTCGTCAAAATCTCGAGTTCGACTTTCTTTTTTTAAAGATTGCTACACTTTCCCTTTGTGTATTTCGTACAGGATAGAGAATGAAAAAAAATGCTTTGATATGGAGAGATTTTCCTATTTTATTATATTAGCTTTCATTCGTGAGATAATGGATCACATTGAAAATTGGGAAATAATGGTTTCAATCGATGCTCACGTGATACAAATCAAAAACGTTTCTTTTTTCTTGCCCAAGCTTATTTTGTACGTAAGACAATGGACAGATACATAATAAATTCTGCATCAAATATAAGTTGATCATATAATTGTGATGTCATTCAGACTGAGAACACTTAGGCCGATTTTATGATTTTTTATGAAAATATTTTTTAATTGAAGGGACATGATTGATTATTAACTTCAACGCTTATACAGAAATGCATATGTTTGTTAGAAGAAATAAGAAAAAAAAATTATTTGGATTTTTTTTTCTATATACTTCTTATATACAATGATGCTTCCTTTGAACTTAACTTTTTTTCGACATCTCCTTTTTTTTATTTACTCTTAGAACGCATTCTGTTTTTGTAATATAGGTAACAAGCACTCTTACCCCACAGGCCTACATTTAATCGAAGTATTATGCCGATTTTTCCCAAAAGATTGCGTTACATTTGCAAAAAACTGCAATAATCCGTAGGTTAATAGTTCCAGGAATTGCCTCTTATCTACCCTTTTGTGACTTGTTTGTAAATCACTAAAGCAATTACAAGAGTAATGCTAGAGAAATTATATAATAATTTTCTGAATCATTTCGGCGCTTTTACTATTGCTATAATTCTGATAATTTTCTATCTAAGAATGATCCATTCCGAACTTTCCTATATTATATATAAGAATTGCCATTAATTAAAAATTAATTAAATGTCAAATGTTTGAACAATTAAAGAATCATCAGTAGAGTGATGTAAATTTCGATTCGATACTTAAAATAGCATTAATAAAATAATTCTAAACAATAAATTAAATTTATTTAAAACATCAAACGAAAACTGCCGCATTCAAATTTTTAAATAATTTAAAAACAAGTTTTCAAACATTTTTAATTAAGAGTTTTTCTTCGTAATTCTTAAAATGCGGAAATCACTCACAAGAAATTATATCAAAAATATTTTCATTTTTCAACCAACGAAAAATTAGATCTCGTATTCATATTTTTATGTTAAACTGCAAAGAACCCACTGTATGCAGTACTCCTAAAACTTGCAAGCCTTTGTTCTTGCCGAAATACAATTTTTTCCGCCTAATCGTGGCAAAAGGGTTAAAAGCTATTAGAGATGGGCAATCACAGATTAATGGAACTTGATTTTGTTTTAATTGTTTGGAATGCATATTTTATCAAATAGATAAACAGAATGGAGTGTCTATTTAAAAATTTAGAATTCGTAATTTTTATCTTCTCTGATAAAAAGTATAGAACAAAGAGAAAATATTGTAATTTTCAGAAAATTCGAATTCGCGAATTTTGATGAATCTCGTTTCAGAACTCATTGGGCTCTTAATATTTTTAGAATGTTATCTATCTTCTGCATGCGAAAACACTTTGGCTCGACGGATGAAATTTGGTATGTTCTCTTGCACCTAATTTGCAAATATTTCTCAAGCTTTCGAATGAATTTTATTCTCAAAACCCAAAGAGTCTTTTAGATTTGGTAAAGAAAACCGAATACTCATTTTGGACAACTTTTTTCCCAGCCCTTTGAAGCCAAATTTTAACATCAAATTGCGATTTTAGTAATAGGATCGCATCCTAATTTCATTTATTTAAGCCTTTGCGTTTTAGAGTTAATGTTTTTCGAGTCATGTGTTAGTACCAATAAACAGATAGCCAACCATTTGAAGCGTTTAATACAAAATCTGAGATTAATATACACTTTAAATTTTAAATTTGTCTATCAAACTTTATCCGTTTGGTTCTTTCTTTTATAGTTACGGTGTTCATTTGCTCATCGAAGGACAATAGACAGACTTCATATGAATGCATTTCATTCAAAATTTGAGAGAAGTCTACAAATTTAAAGTAAAGATCACAAAACAAATTTCATTCATCTAGCTTAAAGCATGATTGAGTTATCGTGTTCACAATCAGATAAATAGACAGACAAACAGACATAATTCTAAAAATTTGTTTTCAAAATTAATGAAATTCAAAACTCAGAGATTCATCAAAAGCACAAGTTACAATTTTCTACTATTCTAAGAGTTACTTTTTGCATATGAAAAAATAATGAATTGAAATTGATTATTGATCAGAAAATTATTTTATTATAATTTGCTGCTTCGTGAAAATTTTCTTTCTTATTTTTGAATATTTTTATGCTTAGCATATTCGATCACATATTTAAGTAACTTTTACAATTGTATTATATTTTACCAAAACTTTTAAGGCGTTTTTGTAAATTTTAGGCACAATTAAAGTTCTGAAAAATTTAAAATCATGTAATACCATTCAGAAAACACAAATGTACTGAATTTCAGAATTTCATTTGATTTATAAGTTCTGAAAATATTAAATCGCATAGTTCCATGAAAAAAACACAAGCTTAATAAATTTCTAAACTCTATTGAATAATTGTGAAAATAATTAAATCGTATAGTTCCATTTAGAAAACACATTTAGGGAATTTCCAAACTCTATTCAATAATTCTGAAAATAATGAAATATAAATTCATTGAAAAACCGCAACTTTACTAAATTTACAAACTCTACTGAATAATTCTGAAAACATTAAAATCGTATAAGGCCACTGAAAAAGCATAACTTTAATGAATTTCCAAACTCTATTGAAAAATTTTGAAAATATTGGAATCGTATAATGCCAATGAGAAAAAACAAGTTTACTAAATTTTCAAACTTTATTGAATAATTCAGAAAATATTATAATCGTATAATGTCATTGAGAAAACACAAGCTTAATAAATTTCCAAATTTCGCTGAATAATTCTGAAAATATTAAAATCCTACAATGCCAATAAGAAAACGCAAGTTTACTAAATTTTCAAACTCTATTGAATAATTCTAAAAATACTGAAATTATGTAAGGCTATTGAGAAAACACAATTCTGCTGGATTTACAAATTCTACTAAATAATTATGAAGATATTAAAATCGTATGACATTGAGAAAACACAGGTCTGCTGAATTTATAAATTCTACTGAATAATTCTGAACATATTAAAATTGTAAGATAATGAGAAAACACAAGTCTTCTGAATTTACAAATTCTACTGAATAATTCTGAAGATATTAAAATCGTATGACATTGAAAAAACACAAGTTTATCGACTTTATAATCTGCTGAATAATTCTGAAAATATTAAAATCCTATAACGCCAATGAGAAAACACAAATTTACTAAATTTTCAAATTCCGCTGAATAATTCTGAAAATATTAAAATCCTATTGTATTGAATAATTCTGAAAATACTGAAATTATATAATGCTATTGAGAAAACTCAATGCTGGATTTACAAATTCTACTGAATAATTCTGAAAATGTTAAAATTGTATGACATTGAGAAAATACAAGTCTGCTGGATTTACAAATTCTACTGAATAATTCTGAAAATATTAAAATCGTATGACATTGAGAAAACACAAGTTTGTTGACTTTACAGTCTCTGCTGAATAATTCTGAAAATATTAAAATCCTATAATGCCAATGTGAAAACACAAGTTTACTAAATTTCCAAACTCTACTGAATAATTCTGAAAATATTAGAATCGTATAATGTCAATGAGAAATAAAGTTTACTGAATTTCGAAACTGTACTGAATAATTATAAAATTATGAAATATCGTTTAAAAAACAGAATTCTGCTGAATTTCCAAACTCTAGCACATCATGAAACGAGTGAAAAACTGATTCAGAAATTCCCTCTCGACAAACATATAACAAGATAAACTGAATAAGAATGTTTAGCATTAAGATATAATTTAAAAAATAATAAAATCATCTTTTATCTAATCAATGTATTTAACATAAAACAGAGTCAAAACAAGACACAATGACGTCTAAAACAATCTGAATCAATTAGAAAATTCAATAACAAATAGTGTGCCAAATGCGAATCTTGTCAACTTGATTGTTATATAATTTCCATATCAGACAGATATATTGCCGTGAATGCTGGGACAAAATGAGAAGAATGTTCCGTTAAGGTGTTAAACAATGAGAGATGAGATAAAAATTCAAATTTTTTTTATTTAGTATATTTGCATTTTATAACATATCTTTTTATTCAGCATATCCAAACTGATAACAACTGAAATATTAGACATCCTAGAGTAGTTCTAGACATATGAGCAGACAAGTAAATGCAAATTTAATTTTTGAAACGCATTGTTAAAGACTTCGTTTAGATTATAATTGCATTAAAAAAAGCTAATTATAATTTTTATTCTCTTTCTACTGCTTATAAATAGTTTACATTTTCATATGCGCAGCATAGAAAGAAAGCATTGTAATCGCCAAAAAAATCCAACTCGAAATTTGGACGAATCCTGACATATCAGACCACCCTGAGTCTGAAAAAGACATTATAAAAATTATTTCATTCTGTCAGTCGCTTTGTTTGTCTGACATGATAATTTAAATACGTTATGAGGAAGAAAGAGGAAACAGGGAAAGTTGTCATTACATTGAATCTGTAAATTTTTCAAAAATTTTGAATGAAATAAATTCAGATGTCTGTCTGCCTGGTTGCCCGTGTACAATTAAACACAATAACTACAAAACGTAAACATCGAAATAGATGAAATTTGTTGCACTATTTTATCACCTAAAAGGTAGTTCTGTACCAGATTCGAAATTAAACCCATGAAGGGGTAGATCGGCTCACTGTTTGTAATTCCTGTTGCATGTAAAAGCGATAACTCAAAAAGTGAAAAAATGGATAAATGAAATTTGGTAAAAAGCTTACTTTTATCAGCCAAATTGTAAAATTGTGTCAAATTTTGAATCAAATCCATCAAGGACATGAACGTCTGTCTGACTGTACCAGAATGTGCCAGAAAGCCATGAAATCCATTTGCAATTTGTGTTATTCCATGCCTAACTCTATCAAAAAAAATAATTCAATAAAAATATAAAAATTTGTTTTAAACTATGTTTTATAAAATTATGCTTTTTATTTAATTCAAATCTTGTTTTAACTCGTTGTTATTTCGTGCAGCGCTCCATTTTTACTAACTCTAAACTACCAACTATCAAATGGTACTTTTTAATACGATTGCCAACACTTTATTGCACAATGGTGGCAAATTCAAATCTTCCGTTAATTTTTGGACATCCTTTATAAAATGGTGGTTTATGGGAGCTTCTATATATATAAAGCGCCAATGAACGTGGCACTGAAATTGCGCTTATTACGTATTATTGAATGGCAACAGTCAAATGTAAACAAATTATAATGCGAATTCCATTGAGCATTTTTACAACTACAATGAATCCAGCGCTTCGCTTAGCTAATAATTTCAAATATTATTAGAAATGGTAGATGGTTCGATGTATCATCCAAATTACAATCTGTCAGAGAAAGGAATTATAAAAGAAATCATGAAAGAAATTACAAATAGAGAGTATAATTAAGCGCAAAAATGGGCTTAAGCATTGCCAGATAAATAATCGCTGTGATTTGCCCATGAAAATGGATGGTCATATCATTCCAAATAATTCTGTTATAAAAATAGTCTTCATCTTTACACCATCTTAAGACACGCAAAAAAAAATACCTTTTTAATTATATCAATTTCATCTCAACGCGATTTATTCCATTAATTTTAATAATATTTTGAATTCTATTCGATAACAATGTTAATAAAGCTGTTTTGGAATTCAAACTCATCCATCAAAATATTTAATTGAGTGTTTTTACCACTCAATTTTTAATTTTACTTTATATCGTAATTTTCACACTTTTTAATTTGCATTAACCTAATTTAATTAAATTAATATGTTTCATTCTTATTAAATAAAAAGATTAAATTTTTAATAAATTCTAAATTAATCATTTAACAACCTAAAAAATCAATCATCTGCACGAACAAACGGATCGCCGATAGAGGTTAATTTAAAATTAAAACTATAAGATGTGGCATTAGTGCATTTGCCCAAGAACTTTATTTTTATGCGAGGAAATAGAAGACGGCATCTTTATTATAAAGTATTGAAAATTACTGAGAAGTTAGGAATAGCCACTCATAATGACTTTGTATGAAAAAGATTTTACATCATCTTGAGAGTCAAACATACAAAATTTAGCATTTTCATGTCTAAAGTACACTTGTTCTGTTTTAAAAGTATTTGCAAAATACTTCTCATAGATTTATATCAAAATAAAAAATAAAAATATTTACCGGATACAATTTAATGAACAAAAAATAAAGGCTATAACATATATAAATATAAAATAATGATTAAAAACAACGTACTTTCTCACTGATGGCTTAACTGTCCATTTTTTTTGAAAAACTCTCTTCTTGTTTTGAATTGAGTTTGCTTAACTTGTTCTCCTACTTGTTTTGAATTGAGTTTGAATTAGATATATAATAAATTATAAAGCTGTTTTTTGAATCAGACTCAAGTTTATGGAGCAGTTTCCAAATTATATTTTTTTCAATGAAAAGAAACTTCAAGGATTAATAAAAGTTCATGACATTAAAAAAAAAAACGAATTGAAATTTCGAATGCAAGTATTTTATGTTATGTTCTTTATAAAAAGGTATTTTGATACTTTACTGTTACATAAAAAAACTTCTAGAATATTATCTAACAATAACATTTTCATTAAAATTCTAGTCACCTTTGGCGACTAGCTCGTTCCTCTGTAATAATAATTGCATTTAATTACAGTTAAATCTCTTATGCATAATTTGACTTCATAATTTTCTCAATAAAGTATTTTTATAAACCAAACGGTGATTAATATTAAAGCTATGTTATTTTAATAATTTTACACATGTTTATTAAGTAACGGAGACAAAACTTATGACAATATAACACAAATAAAAATTTAATTATATAAGAAATCTGTCTTTTGTTGCAGTGTAATTTCACATTCTGATTACTCATGTAAATTGTTCAGATGATTATCAGGGTCTTTCTGCCTTAGTTTTCAAGCAATAGAAGAAAATCACGGGATCAAAAATTTGATGATACATGAATAAGATTTGAATTTTATCAAAACAAGGAAATCTGTTTAAGAAAAAAAAATATTCTTAAAAAAAATATCGAAAATTACAAAAAGTTTGCACCACAATTAAATTCATATCATTGAAAAGGCATTTTTCAAATAGTATAAAAACTTATTTTACACTATTTGTTTTATGCAACAATATTTTCTGAAATACCAGAAGAAAAATAATCTCGCTTAATTCGTTAAAATTCTTAAATATTTCAAAACAAACCGCTCCAAGATATGCATTCCTATTTTACAAATTATTCCTATGCCAAATACTGTAAATTGAAGCCAAGCAGTCTGTTCTGTAAAGCGGTAGCATTCGCCTTTATTAATAAGTGAGGTGAAAATACTACTCTACTTCAACCAGTGAGAGACGTATAGCCGAAATATTCTCGCATATTCTCCAATAAAATACTTGGGCATTATTATCCGCGAGTCATTAGAGAACAATAATTACGTAAGAGACTATTACCGTGCGACTTTTGACGATTTTTAAGCGATTAGTCACTGGGATGCGTTTAATTCTCAAGCACCAGAACATCAAAATCTTTTTGCCAACTTACTGAAACCAAAATTGGCAAACAACTATAATTGCAGTCACAAAATTATATACCAAATTTCAAATAATTGAGCCATCACTTTTTTAAGTTATCCTGTTTACATGTCTGTGAAATCATAAATCACCAATCATCCAACTCCTTAACGAATTTGGTTCCAAATTTGAGAGGTATCTACATTTGAGATATTACATACGTAAATTGAAATTTTCCATCTAGCTTTCTTTGTTTTGTAGTTATTAACAGGCTTATTCTCAATAGATTCCGTTCAAAATTTGGTATAAATTTGCAAACCTTGTGTAGAGACTAGATACCAAATTTCATCTTGCTAGCTCAAAATGTTCGGTGGTGCTAACAGTGATACATAATTGCAAAAATTGATTATGGAAAAATGATATTAAGGAAGACTAAAGCGTAGATTCGTCACAATCTCGAGTTTGAACTTTTAGGTGATTACAATAATTTCTTTATAATATATTTCGTATACGAGAGAATAGAAATTAGAGCCATAGCTGATATCGAATGGTACCTGTGACATAAAAAATGCCTATGTTAGACAAAGACAAAAAATGGCTCTACTAATATGGATAACTATCAATTAAGATAAAGAGGAAATAACAACACTAACACACATTTTATTTTGGGGTGCAAGTTTCCCATGTGTATCATCTTACAAGAAGACAAACTTTATATTCAATGGCATTTTTTTTGTTTTTAATATCAATAATTGTAATGAATCCCTCTATAATTCACTACAAATGGTTCTTTTAAGCACGCCCTTCGCTTTAGCGCGCTCAAGTCATGTTTTAAAAATAATTTATTTCTGTATGTCTTAAAGTTTCCCTCAAGTTTATTCCATAATTTGATAAACATCCTGCATATGTTTCGAGTCCAAGTCAACAAAATAACTGAGATAGTTTATGCGTAATGTCTTGGATCTTTATAGCAAGTATTACCATTAATCTTCGATGTTTCGTTAATTCTTATTTTCATGTCGTAAATCTTTACGATTATTTTTCTAAGGAATTTTTTTTATCATTTCATGAAAAAAGTCGGCATTGCATAAGATTCAATTAATAACAATGGAAGTCATTTTCAAAATCCGGTACATCCAGAATTTTAAGGCATCAAAAATGGCAAAGGCGTTCTAAAAAAGAACGGTAATAGAATTTTTAATTCGCAAAGATAGATAGTTTAAATGTTAATTGTCTGGGCAGAGTATGATTTATATACCGGTTATCCGTTTTCTGTTTTGTTTATGTGCGAAGCGTTGTCTTATAAATAGTTCGCGCGACTTAATCGAAAAGTCATTTGTATTCTGAATACCTGCTTTTATTATCGTGCTCGTCTTGTTGAAAGCTCATGGGTATTCTTGTCAACAGAACAGTTCTTTTGTTTGTGGAGCACGAGCCTGTTCCAAGAAAGTAAAAAGTAACATGGACGTAGTTATACAATTAGGTACCAACTGCCGATCTATGGATTTTATGCTCATTATTGTGCCAAAAAGTACTTAGTTTAATATCGATATAAATTCAAAATCACATTGCGGAATAGTTATAAAACAATAATATATTTTCGAAGAATACTGCATCTGAATATATTAGTATTATTTAATAAATAATAGTCTCTCAGATTTTCTTGTCAACAAAACAGAAAAGTTTTTTTGTTCGTGAAACAATGGCCGGTTCCATGAAAGAAAAGAAAAAAAAAACTGAACATAGTTATAGTATTAAGTACCAACTTCCATTCTGTGGATTTCACGTCCATTATTTTGCATTGTACCAATAGATATTTGGTTTAATAAGAATATAAGTTTAAAGTTACATAACGGAATGTTTATAACACAATAAAATGATTTGGAAGAGTACGGCATTTTAATATATATGTATGTGTGTATTGATATTTTAAACTCTAATTTCAATTCTAATCAATTTCCAAATTTTTATCTTTCAGCCCATATTAACTTCATTCTAAAATATTCTCTTATTTCCTGATCCCATTCCAGTTTTTCTATTTAATTAATTCGAAAGAAACTTTCTAAAATGCTTTAGCCAGCGATTCCCACGCTCCGAGTGAAAGGATAAAAAACCGCTGACCTAAACAAATTTTTCTAGGAGATCCCTATGATTCCTTTACCAAATTCGACACGTGTAGGAAATCCCTACCAAAGTCTGACAGTATATAAGTTCTGGGAAAAATATTTCCCCCCTCTTTTAGCTTTTCCTCATTTCGTTTTGTGTATTTCTG
>JAPMOR010007314.1:0-33503 GCA_026543865.1 Argiope aurantia
CGAAATAGATTTCGAATTGAATTCGTTGAAGAATTGACTTCTTGACTATTTGTACTTTCAAATGCATGTCAACGCACTAACTCAAATCGCAGCTGCTTAAATAAAAGATATTTGATATGTGCTCCTAATATTAAAATTGTTCTGATTGTCCTGTGCCAAATTTTGGCTTCAGTCCATAAAAAAAGCCCCCAAAGGGAGATCAATCCCACAATTTATGTTGGAAGGAGTACGTATAACACCTTTGTTAGAGAGTATGCAATAAAATTTCGAAGAAAACGTTCTCGATAGTTTAATATTAAGCATCTGTATCCATCTATCTATCAATTCACATATCAGTGAACAGGACAATTGAAAATTGTACTTTTACATGCAAAGGAAATTGAGCAGGAAACGTTAACAATGTAAATGCCATAGCTTCCAAATTATATTTACTTTAAAAAGAGGTACATTTTTTCGAACTATAACCATTTTCTGTTGTTATATTTGTTTACGGATTTTTTAAACGCAATAACTCAGAAACGCAACAGGGCAAATAAAAATATTATTATATAGTCTGCATGTCAAAATTGAAAAATTATGTAAAGCTTTAGCACAAATTTTTCAAGAAAAAAAATGGAATTATAAATGCGTATATGATTATTCCAACTGCATTGAAAAGTTTAACATTTGCCGTGCTACATTGTTTATTTCCTTGGAAAATTGAATGAATGACAAAACTCCCACTGCTTGCAACTGAATTTAAATTTGGTATATGCGTGGGAGTAGAAATCTAAAATTTAGCATTACAATTCAAAATATGAAATATCTGTAATCTAATATGATATGTGAATAGACAGAAAGAAATATTTTGAGACTTTGGTCATATAAAGAGTATGCCTAAATTCATAATTTAAATGTTGAAGATTCAGTCAAGAAATTCATTAGGAAACAGACCAAAAATGGAGGAAAAAAATTATCTATATTCACACAGTTCACTCGGAAATGAATAATAATTTACAATTTTCATCAATGGTTTTATTTATATTTTACAAAAGTTACGTAGATTTTATGAGGATTAAAAAGAAAATGTGTATTCGGGAAAATAAAACGTTTTATTTTCAAAATTCTTCAGTGCGTTTTCTGTTTATAACTTTTACTAATAAAAATGTTGATAGCTACAGTCAATATTTGTTTTAACCAAGTCTGTAAATTTTATTTCTGATCTTTCTGGTGCTTTATTTTGTTTTAAATTAGGTTTAAAAGTTAGTTTCTTACTTGAACGAGAAATGATTGTAAATTCTCACTTTTTTAGTTGTTTCTAGGTAGATAATTATATTAATTAAAAAATTAAATTAAAAAATAAAAATATTAATTAAAAAAATAGAATTTTTTTTCTCAATGATCCCAAAATACAACTCCAGACCTTTCCACTGACCTTGATATATTGAGTGTTTAATACTTATAATTTTTTTTAATAAATATCCTTTTCGCTCCAACGGGATCTCTTTTATTCAAGTTATAAAATAATTTTGATCATAACCACTTAATAAAGTTGAATAACAAGTAAACCACTGAATAACAAGTAAAAAATATATTTTAATGAAACTTAAAGTCTTTATCTGATATATCGAGGTATATATATATTTTTAAAAATAAATATTATTAAAAAGATACTTTAAAGGAGAAACTATTTCCAGTAAGATATAGAATCCCATGGTAAATTCGTGAATTCGTTTAGTTTTCTTCTTATAGTAATTTAAACCATAGATCGGCAACAATCCAGCACTTGATTCTTTTTAAAATGACGACTCTTGATTGTACAAAGTATGACTTTCGATGTTCCAATTTTCTTCCTAAATTCCAGCCGGTTGAAGGGTTAATCAAGGCAAATTTATATTAGTTATTTATTGCAGATAGTATACGTATACAACAGATATTTATATTTGCCATTACTATTAAAATATCAGGTTATCACATGAGTTTAAATTAAAGACTTTTTAAAATGTTGCTGTGATTAATCTGAATTGATCTAGCGTATCCAACGCACTCCGCGTGTAAAGGCACGTTATTAAATAAGAAATGTGATTGCTAATCGTCAATACAAACTACAAATATTATTTTTTCAGCCAATTGAAGTCTTGTTCAAGTTCCAATATATGTATATATGTGACTTTTCCAGAAGGAATTTTGATTAAAATTGGAAGAACAACGTGAAAAATGAAATTGTTTCTAACATGCTATTCTGCTAATTGTTTCTAACATGCTATTCTGCTAATTGTTTCTAACATGCTATTAATCATTTATTAGGGTTTTGAAAGACATTTCCCAAACATCTGGAATTACCATGATTACTATTTTATCTCTATAGAGTACAAAACATTGGTACTTTAATTCTATCACTTCCAAGACCAGTATCATCTATAAAGGGTCTGCCATTTTCAATGTCGCAAACAGTTTATGAAATTTTGTCATTCTAATTGATTAAACTGCTGAGTTATAGTGAATTATAAAAAAAAATGTCTTTAATATCCCATGAACAGTTAGTAGAACTTTTTGTTAATATGGGATATAAAAATAAAGAAAGATAGGAAAGTCATATTTGACATTTGTTTCACTCACATTTGCTTCTAATATTCGCTAACACTAAATTATCTCATTAATTTTAGGAACACTACAGGGAGAGACCCATATTAATTAGTAAAAATGTTCTTGTTCATTTCTCGTCTGTAAATCGCATGAAAGAGCTAAAATGCAGCAATTAATCACACCAAATGACTAATTTTGTAGATGGATTCAAAGTTAATTCGTGCTTTGAGTGAAGAATCACAGCAGATCTTTACAATTCTTAGATTTAAAAATCATTTCTATAAAATGCATATGGATATATACTTTTTCTTATCTTTCTCGGATTTTTTTTCTAAAGTCATTAATGATTTGCTTAAAGTGTTAAAATGTGAGGTCCCGTTCTCATAACACATCGCGAAGATTTGTTGTCGCACCACTGATTTGAAATGGCTTTCGTTTTCTTCTTTTGTCTGAAAACAGTAATTAATTATTTCACTTTGAAATTGCGAGTTAATATAATACTAAAGGAAAAATCTGTGATTTTTAACATTTTTGAAGACATTCATTGTTTATTGTATTTTTTTAAAAAGGGTCTATGTTGGCTCAAAGGCAGAGTCTTGAATTTGGCCCTAGGAAACATGGGTACGAAACATGGGTTATGGAAACAATTCCATTAAAATTCCAGTCTGTATTTCGCATAATGCACAATAAGTTTGGTATTATAAATAAAATCTTCTCTTGATACTGTGGTTTTGAGGCTTGCATAGAGTGAGATTGTTTCACTTGCCTTTTTAGTGAGCTAAACCGATTTCCGTATTTATGTTGTTCCAAAATGATCTTCGTGAAGCTATTAAATGAGATATAAATCCAATACATTAAATCAACTGTAGCAAGCAACTGTTGTTTCGAAAAATACGAAGAATGTAATTTAAATGTAACTTAAATCTAGTTTCAATAAACTTTAAACACAATGCAAAAGCAAGAATGTTTTCCAGTCTTATGATCCTTTTCAATTATCTATACTTTGTTAGCTTAAACTTAACAAAAACATTGATTTCGAGGAATCCTGCCGATATATTTATTTGCGCTTTGTGACTGACACGGTTGGATCGCACTTTATCTCGCTCATCGATGTTGATCTCGAATCCGAGAGAATAAAATAATAAAAACAATCATTTCAGCACTTATTCCTTGCATTCAGCAAGCGAAACACGCCTCTTCTTCGTGTTCATAAAGCAATCGATATATTAAGGATTTTTCTACATCACGGATTTCCACAACCATCCAGAAAGAGTGAGATTTAAAATCTATTGAATTTCAGAGACTTTGCTAACAGACTCCTTTTTTCCATGAACCGAAGATTGATTTCTATCACAAAGAAAAGTAGAGAACGAAGAAAGGTGCCGTCGACTCATTGTTGAGAGGAATGATTGATTTTATTATATTCTCTTATTTATAACCGTGGGCAAAGGTTTCCCTGCAACCGTGGCTCCAACAAAACCACCTTTCTTTTATTGGCCCTTAAAGAACTGCCGCATTTTCTCTTGAAGGATCCCCGAGAAAGGCCCGGAGGGAATGAAAGGTAGTTGTTTGGCCGCTCATGGGAACGGCGACCTTTTACTCTAAGTGGGAAATCTGTCAAGAGAAGTATACACTTCAAGACTTTCTTTGTTTAAAATTTCCAATTTTTGCCATTCATTCATTGACAAAGCGTACCGCCTTGATAAAAAAAAAAAAAAAATCTTCTTTCTTATTTTTGAACTTTAAAAACATTCATACAGAATGATACAATAATGTGGGTACATTTTTAATAAATGAGTGCATTGTTTAGGAATTGAAGATGTGTTTTAATTTGCTAAATCATTGAATTCTTTTCTGGCTACTGCATTTTAATCCTAAAAAACTGAACCTTCTGCTTAAAAGAGTTACATAACTTTAATTAAAAAATATTTATACAAATTACTATCTTACACGTTGAGTATGTTTATTTTTATTGGCTTATGGAATTAAGAGATCAAATTAAAATTCATTTTCAAAATTTCACCATTTCTTGTAGCAATGCTTATTTTTCAATCTTTTGTTGGATATGACTATTATATGCACTGTAATTGGTACAGCGATCTTTCAGATAGTGTGATTTTCTATGTTCTAAATATTATCTTTGACTTTTATAATTAGATGGCTAAAATATAGTTATTTTTTTAAATATTATTTACATGATGATGTAAAATCATCCATAAAAAAGGTATTTAATAATTTATTCTAAACAAAAAATTAAATTGAGTTTAATTTTTATAAGTACTTAGAAAAGTGTAATACATTAATATCGGATGGCATATGTTAAAAACTTATTTCGGAAAATTAAAACCTTAATATTTTCCTCAGTTTAATTGAAAAGTTGATTATGAATTATAAATAAGAATTTTATGCTTTCAGATATTTAATTTTTTCTAATATAAAGTGCTTTCCCTACCTTTTTATACTTAGTATTCAAATATATTAATGCACTTGTTCTTTTCTTTCAGGATATACAGGTAAAATTCCGTTTTTCTTATACCGTGGTAAAGTAAGTTATTAATAGTTATTTAAATTTATGTCAAGTACCATTTTATTTTAAATATTAGTATACTATTAAAGATTAGCACATATATTCTTTTTTTTAAAATTTTTAATGAGTTGAATTTTTTAAATGCTTTTGAAAATACTCGAGATAAAATATTGTATCATTTAATTAAAGACGAAACGGGAAGTTTGAATCAAGGATATTAATTTCTTTGTTATGTTTTGTATTTTGTAGGACATTTTATTTTTATTCATGCTGCCATCTCTACTGATAATTCAAAAGGTTAATTTCATATCAAAATAAATATCATTTTAGAAAATATATAAATACTATAACTTATGTATAACCTGAAATTATGAATTTATAGATTTTTAATATTGTTTCTATCTTCAGAAATTTCTTATAAGGCTTTCACGAAATGAAATTTTATTCTAAATTAAGTTAAAAGAATAGAAATATGGAAATATTAGATTATGAAAATGAAGTTATTCATATCCCAAAGGTTTACAAAATAATGCTATTCGGATTATAAAAATAAGAGTGCAAAAATGTTTTTTATATCGGAAAGAGAAAGAAGTCAAGACCGGTTTTTTTTTTTCTTTTTTGCTTATTAAATAATTCTTACAGATATTTTTTAAAAAGACATTTCTTGTTGAATAGATAATAGTTTAGAAAATTGGTAGAAATAAATTTTACTTAATGCAACTTCAAAAATAGTCACACCTAATAGGAAGATGCTTATTAATTTTATTGTGATTGAAATTCACAAACTTAAGGAAATTAACCTCCATATATAAATGATGAGGCAAATTATGAAAGTATGGCAAAATGCTGTTTTGATTATCTTTCAAAAACTTAAGAACAAATACTTGCAGATAAACGTATTTTTTTTAATCAATGCAGAAAAAAATCAAAATCTGCGAAAAAGAAAATGCTGTTTCATCGATAATCAGATTGGAAAATGATTCAAAATAAAATTGTTATTCGTAATGAGATGCATAACAAAATAAAGTACATTGCATCTCCAAATCCATTACTTACTTATTACAGTTTTTTTTTTTTAATGATTTGAAATTCTTTTGATTTGTGCATGAGTTTTAAAGAACGTAAATCAAAGTTAAGTTGCAAAAGAGCGAATCATTCAATCTTTTGGTAGCCACAACAAATTAAAATATGCTCAACCTTGGAAATCTATTGGAAAATTCCCGTTTATTTTTTTAGAACTTTTTATACTAAATGCACAAAAATAGCGAATAATTTACAAATTTATCATTTGAGTATAAATTTCAAATAATGAGAACCATGTTAACTGAATTTAAATCAGTTTAAAGCAATTTCCTTTTATCTAGAGGTAGATATTTTAAAATCTTTCCTTGCATAAAGAAGCCAAACTTCAAAGAATTTTCAAGTATCGTGTGTAGACGCGTAATTGTTTTAGTAGATTAGTAGATCTGATTCAGTAAATGGCATATTATGATTTTTGATAATAAGTCTTTATTTTATACTTTATACCTAGTTTCTGATTTTGGATATTAAATTTTATACATAATGTTTTTCTTGTCACCTACTTCAAATTTTTTTTTAATTGTACTTACCAACTTCTTGTAATCAAAATATTAACATTATAAATATTTTAAAATTTTTTTTGAAAATCTTAAGGAATATTTTTTTTTACCTCATCTTATAAACAGTTTCTTTTTATTTCAATATTTCCTATAAATGCTTTTGATAAAAATAGACTTTGATTATTATTATTTTTTGTATATCTTTTAAAACAGTTATTAGTTAATTAAGAAATTAAAATTTCAATATTTCAAAATATCCATTCAGAAACATTAGGACTTGGATTTCAGAAAGAAAGAAATTTCAAGGTATACCAAAATTCTGATTTTAATTTACATAGCTTTCATATCCAAAATATTTAACTAGAAAATAATAAGAATTAAGGTGTGCGTACACACTAGAAGATTTTTTTAAAAATTTTAACTTTAAAAATCCAATTTTTTCACAATAGGTAATTAATATATGTTTAAAGTCATTTCAGTGAGAAAAAACCATATTACACTAATTATTAATTAATTAAATAATATTTAATGAGCTAATTAGCATATTTTTTGAAATATATCATAAATTCTAATTTGTATAGACACATAATTCTTGCTGGAAATTAGGTCTAATATTAGTTTTCATGTTGTCTGCCTCGATCAAGTTATAAAAATATATAGTTTTTTTAAAAAAAAATTTTCATCAACTATGAATAGAAAAGGCGATATTTTTCTGTAATTTTAACTTTTAAATAGCTATTAAAAATTTATTTCTAAAAATAAAACTTTGATTGAGGGACAAAACATCCGCTGTTTCATACAGATTATTTTGATATATAAATAATTGTATTTGGTTAATTTCTTGTTGATTTATGATTGTTTGAATGAAGCAACATAGTGGAAAAATATCATTCTTCATAAAATGAGTTTGAAAAAACTAACTAGAGTTTTCAATGAAAACACCTCAAGAAAAATAATTATAGCTCGAGAAATATTTCGCATATTGACAACATCTTGGTATCGTTTGAAAGCTAAAGAATCAGAGAACATTAATCATAGAGCAATAAAAAATATTTTATATTTTGAACGATTTTCGTAGTTTCAAGTGTGTACGTACACCTTAACAAACACCTTAACAAAATAATTAGAATTAACAAAAATTCTTTCAGAATTCTGTCACTTTATTTAAATAAATGCATTTGAATTTCGAGCTAAAATCCGATTTTGTAAAAACTGTTGCGCAAATAAAAATTTTTGAAATTGTCTTTTTGTTCGGTCTTTTTTGAAATTGTCTTATAATTTGTGCGTTAAAAGGAATTTTAATAACCTTCGGCTTTGATGGCCTGACATTGTGAATTAAGTTTCCTATGACTCTGATATAACACGAAAGGCAATAAAAATACTTCTGTTAAGAAACTTTGGTGTGATTGCTTGTACTTTATCATGTCTGGGAATATTTGCACGATGAGCTTTATTCCTTTGTCATAAGTGCAACAAAACAGGCACTGCTTCCGGGTTGGGGCGATAACACATTGTTTGTTGCCCGATCTCCTGCCTCAGCGGGGAGAAAACTTACGGTAACGACATGAGGCCTCTTTGATACACACACGAGATCATGATAAACAAATATCTCGGCTTAATAACACCCACGAAAGGAATTCCGGGTTACTTCTCATGTCAAGTGATGCTTTGTGTGCGGTAATATACGGGGAAGAAAGACTGCCTTCCCCTGAATCGTTGCGAAGATGCTATCATTTTGGGGTTTTTCGGGCCTTGTCAGAATCAAAATAAAATCGAATCTGTTGAATCTGAGTATGCTCGTTGGGAGGAAAATGCTCAAAAATAAATACAATGTAAATACATTTACTCAAAACTAAGGAATAATGCATTTAGACCATTTTCTTATAATTTTACACATTAAAGAAAAAATAAAGTTGGTGGAAGTTTGGATAGGGGATGAAAGCTCAAGTGTCATCTTCGTCATCTGACTGGGGTTCAAAATTACGAGGTCAGTTCCAAAACAACCCTATTGTTGCTTTAAATCGGGATGGTAATGTAACTAAACTAAAGAAAAAATAATCTATGTTGATTTAAAGACATATAAAATGACAGCATCTGATTCGTTTATATTCTTTTTTATTCTACTAAAATGACTGTCTCCTACAAAGTAATTGCGTCGAGAAGTCAACAATACTGAAGTACCGTTAGAATTCAAATTATGAATCGCTTTTAACAGATCGGTTACAGCCATTTTAATATTTTTAGTGCTCCAAAATGAAGACCTTTTGATATAGGTTTTTATTCTTAGGAACAGACAATTCACATACACTCCAGCCGTAGTAATAAGGGGTTGATGACTTATAGGAATATATTTACATAATAAAATTCATTAACTGAAAATGTAATTTGAGAAGATACACTGCCTTGATGCAGAACCCGTTATCTTGATTCTTAGTCACTCAATTGTGATCCCTTTTTGAAGTTTATTAAGAAATATTTCCTAAGTTTTAATTTACTGTTTGGTCTTGAGGTCCAAATGTCTTGTGGGCAATTCCCAAGCCATATGAAAAGTATATGAACATATGTTTGATGCTTGAATTACTAATTTTTGCTTTGTTTTCTTATTTCGGGGAGTTTCAAGTGTGGCATTATTGGTTTTATCATTATGTTTGCAAGGCTTGAGCGGTCTAGACTCGTCAACAATATATACATTTAAAGAAAAAGTGATTTTTAAACAACTTTTTTTTTAATTTCTTGCCACTCACTCTTTTATTAGTTACAGTGAAAGGATTTCCCCCTTTCATCTCCATTTCATTGATTTATGACGATTGATTAATTGATTTCATTGATTTTGAGAGCATAAACAGTCAGTGGTTGTGTACTCCAAATTTGCATTCTTCGATTATTAGGACATATCAATGTCCTATTCTTCAATCCTAGCTGTTATAGCCTTTCCGTTGCAAGGTCCGTCTTCAAAAATCAATTCGTTTCCTTCTGAAAATGCTTTAAACCGACAGAAAGCAAGGCCCCATGAGAAAATATCTGATGAAATAAACGAAACATTTTCTAGCAAAAGCTACTCTAAATTTGTCACTTTTTCTTCTTCATGCAATACATGAAGTCAGTTTGAATGCTTGTCAAAACTACCAGTTTGAATTGTGTTCATAGGAATTTTTTCGGAAACCTTTTCTTCCCTCCGAATCGAAAGTCAACAATATTGCAAGATTGGATCTATGCTTTCAGTCTCATCACTTCATTTACTTACACCACTGCAGCTATCAATTAGTGCATCGAATTATGGCATTTATGTGCAAAATATGTCGAAGTTACATTTCAAAATCAAAATTTTACATAATTTGTGAATATTTTAAGTGTTCCGTGGACTCTTTATTAATACCATAATATCATTTTAAAGATTTGTGATTATAAGGGAGTATTTTGGAATGTGTAATTAAAAGGGAGTATTTTGGAATGAAGTAAAATATGGAAACAGATTATCTGCCCTAAAAAAAGATGCAAACCACCTAGTTATTGGAACATTATTTTAATAAAGAATAAATATATCATCCTGTCGAATTTTCTAACTAGATCAAAATTTTTCATTTGTATCTCGACTATTGATTTTTAAAATGTTTTTTTCTTTATTATGTATAAAATTTTTAGATCTCTGGACTTCCTAAAATCTTATGCAAACAGATCTATAGCTCAATGAATGAGAAAAAAAATGATTAAACAGTTTTTTTTTAATTATGCTCAATTTATAAATATGTATATCAAATTTTAATGTCGAAATTAAAATACTGACTACTGTACTACCCACCTTACTTTTAGCATATTGATTCAAATTTCACAATTATTTTTCTATTTTATAAATTCCACGATTCTATTATTTAGAATATGTTTTGCCGATAATGTTTATTTTCATATCACTTTTTGGAAATTAACTGGGATGAAAATCGTAGATATCAGAAATAGTTTAAATTCATAATTTTGATTTTGAATAATAAAATAAACTAACGAACCGTGGGCTATAATGATTTATAAAGATGCTGTAATGATTTTTAAATAATTATTTCTTTATCTTTCTCTGCAGAGTAGTTTATTATCTTTGATTTACAGCATTGAAATGATGATGGTTAGTTGATAATGGGCCAAAAAATTCGAAGGAATTTTTTTTCAACTAGAAATACACATTGATTTGCGTAGTATGGCATTTCTTGGCCCTTGTGCCATAAAACTTTAATTCATTCACTCTACGAAAAATCACAATTGGAGTCAATATTTTTTTTTTCAAATCCTTTTAAATACATTTTTTGTAGAGTATTTTTTAATTATCATCCCTATATATATTAGCGTTTCTATCTTAACAAGAGGAGAAATCTAGCATTTTAAATTAAATTCAAAATTCAATGACCAAGCAAAGAAGGAAGAAGAAAACAAAATTGTGTCAAAATCACTTGGGAAATTCGGGCAGGAAATGACAATCTTATAGAATCAATAAATGATTTAGTCTTCCAACAGTATAGTTCAATGTCATTTGCAATTCTGACTGCTAATGAAGGATATACCACGAGTTAAGATCCTGACATGATCTACAGATATATGGAGTCACAAGAATTTCCATCACCATGGTAGATATCTGCTAAATGCCGGGAATTTTCGAAAGGATTAGACAATTCATGCGCTTCTAGATTGAATCTGCATAATAATGAATGAATGATGACTGTGAATAATTATTTTAACCTGAAACAGTCCAAGAGCAAAATATTGTTTAAAGGTTTCGAACATTTCTGTATCTTCTGTAGTTTCTAATATTACCAATTGCTTCTGGTTTTTTAAATCTCCCGTAACAATTAATACCCTAGAATTTTTCAATTACTCATTTGAGGCTACTGCTTCTTGTCTAGATAGTTTGAATTGCAATGGGACTTATTTATGTGCTATGAGTATATAAATTTTAAATAGAAAACATAAACTTGATTGTATGTGTGCTCTCATGGAGAAAGAAATTTAAGAGGAAATTTCAGACACATTTTTTTTATCACGTGCTTCTTGTAATGAAAATGTATTTAAAAAAGTTTATTTTAGAGTTCCGCGCCATTAACCAATATCAGGTGAGACATAGATGTTTTTAGAAAAAAATTGTTTCTTCTCTAGTATTATAAATCATGTTTTAAGTTGCCATTTTATTCGTAACATTTCATTATAATAATTTCTTTTTAATAAGAATTTTTTTTTTCTTTTTACTCGACTAATCATGATTGAACTGCAAATGTATGACTGAGATAAATGTTTTGCTTCTTGTTAAACCGTAAATGGGGTTGTAATATTTTAAACCCACATTCTTTAAAAGCTCGTTATAGCTGGAAGAAAAAAAACAATTTATTCTTTTTCTCCGGTTACTGATAAAATACAAGAATTCTTTTCTACAACTGATGTGAGAAATCCTAACGTTATTGCAATTTCTTTGATTTTATTTACTTACTAGTCACATTTTCTGCAGGAACCGAATGATCCGTCCAAATCAAATAATCATCTGGCAAGTATATCTTGAGCTAGTATGTATTATTTTGAAAAATATTTCGATGAAATTATTCGATGTTGGAAGAGTAAGACGGTGCATGTAATATCCGTTGTGAAAATAATGAAAATTAGATCAGTCATTTGTAATAATGTGTTCCTCATTTCTCATAAGTTATAAATTAGAATTTAAAAGAAATTTCTTTTAATGATATCTGACTTTCAAAACGTAATTTTTAATGCAAAATATGTGTATATTTAATTATCCAATAATAGAAATTAAACCTTAGTGATTAAATCAGAAATTTAAAATAATTATAAATCATGTATTTTTTTTTCATTTTGTTTAATGCGAGTCTTGATAAATGTTAATTTAAAAATAATAGATTATTAAATAAAATTATTTAATGATTTAATCACTAAATAAATACAATATACAAAACAATTCCTTCATATTTATGGAATTTTATTTAAATATTATATATGTTATAATGTTGGATTTGGACGAACTGATATGATTACATTGCATAATGGCAGTCAAGATTTTAAGAATGATTTTAATTTTTCATTATCCAATTTATTAAATATAAATTTCTAGAAGGAATTGGAAGGTGAGTTTATATTACTCAATTCTATTTTGTTTAACTTAATTTCTCTCTAAAGTGATAATATGACTCGATTTAATATTTGATATTATGAACCTTTTAAAGAAATATAAAGAAGATTTGGAGAAATTGATATGAATTGCGTGGCAGTGAGGCTTTAAGAAAATAATGGTATAATTATTTCTCGTTTAAGTAAGGAAAAATAATTAGAATAGAAAAAGCTCTAAAGTTGAAAAAAAATGAAATGATTTTTAATGAGACATATTTTTAAAAGATCATCTTATAAAAAACATCTTGAATTGAATAAAACTTATTTTTTTACGCACATTTTGTATTTTTTAATGTAATTATGAATCTCCATATTACCTAAAATCTTTATTTCTAACTAATATCTAGCTGCATTGTTTAAAATGAACTGAAATATAAATTAATCTAGATCCGATTAAAATATAAAAATTAATAAAAGAATAACGATTATAATCTCTGAAACATAAAAAAAATACCTTTTCATGATAAAAAAAAAAAAATTAAAAGAATATTCTTATCATGAAGTCATTGCGGAGCGTTAAAATTATGTCAAGAGATTTGTTCCCTAATTGTCAGGAGGAGTTTAAAAAAAAGCAAATTTTTCACGTACACCTAAAAGACATATCAGAAGAAAAAGCACTTTTTGTGTAAAGAAAAAAAAAATGTTGAGAATGCAATCAGGAGTCGAGTCACGGAACTGACGTCTCACTTCTTGAAGATTTTATCCCTTAGGAAGCACATCAAGGTTGGATATTCCGTCTTCATATTAAAAGTTTTCTTGGAAGAAAATAAAAGTTTATGCAAAGATAAAAAGAAAAAAAAGCGAAACAAAGCTCATGAGAGAGTTGGATGTTTGCCTCTGTATACTGATAAGAAGTTTGTATTCAGTTTGTTCATAAGAATTAATAATGGAATACTTTTAATGTATCTAATTTTTTAAGCTTAAAAAATTTATACTTTGTTATTAAAAACCCAAATACTTTATCATTTATGATGTATAATCATCTTTCTTTTTGCGATTTTATTTAACATTAGGTATTTATATATAAAAAAATACATCACCAAATGAGTTTTTAAACCATTTTTTCACATCATATTGTCTGGTTAAATTCATTGTTTCGTTTTTAATATTTAAAAAGTTATTTTTGATTTATACTTATTTGTTGTAAGCTCGACTTATTATTTGTAAGCTCCAGTAAACCTTGATAAAAGACAAGAACAAAATGTTATTCCTAGATGTCATATGCATTCACGGTTACTTTTCGATAAAATCGTGAAAATTCAGGCATATACCATATTGGAGAATCACATTTAACTTTAACCTTTTTTTTATTTCTTTTAACTTTGAAATTATTATTTTTGCATTTGAACTAGTTCTTAAATTCAACAAAGAGACCAGAATTAGTCTGAATTAAAATTATCGGTATTTATCTCGGAATATAGAAGTCACATTCTCCATTAAGGAAGACAAGGGCTCAAAAGTGTTGCAATAGAAAATTATGTTTAATGAATTAGTAAGGCATTTGTTGCAGAATGTTGGAGTCCCAGGTAAAGAGCTGGCCCACCAATATGCTAAAATTGCTAGTGTGGAAGGTAAATATTTAAATGTCTGTTCATATACTTTACTTAAAAGAAGACCAGAATTTCTAGACTAAAACGAAAGTTCAAAGGAACGTTAAAGTCTATCACCAGCAGCAACGCGCTCCAAAGAGAGAATTGGGAACCTAATCCAATTATACGAAGAATTCTTAAAACTTCATGACGATTATGTTGAAAAATAACTTCTACTAAGAATTAAATGATATTTTGAATTTTAATGTTGCGCATTGTAAAAAGCTGTCTGGAAATAACACTTAATTATATGTAAAATTATAAGCTAAAATCAATAACAATTTTTAAACTGATTGTTTTAAACAATACTGATTTTCAATGGTTTCTTTTTCAAATTTTGTTAGTTTTAACGTAAATAATTTCATTTCGTTAAAATAAAAGACAGGGACAACCTTTTAAGTACATACATAAATGCTCAAAGTTGAAAAGTATAGTATTATTCTTATTTTTCTACAAGCAGAGTAATAGATAAAAAGTTTGAAGATATGGTCGTTAACTTTATCAGGCACAGAACAAAAAATTCATATGCATTTTATTAAATGAAAGACAGTTTTTCATTTATTTACAGTTTTTTGCAAATATGAGTGCTTAATCACAAGATTGCAGTATTAAATTGTTTGATATATTTGTTTAATTTTTGGAAAAATTGAGCACTAAGTTATTCAAGTTCTTTATTAAATCAGGAGGTACAATTACATTCAAAAATTAATTCGATATTCAGTAGCGAATCAACATAGAATATTTTAAAACTTAAAATTTTATTTAATAATCTAAGCAAACTTTTCGATATCGCACGATGTTTATTAGCAATGCATTAGAATTCTTTGTTTCAAAACCGGTGCAATATTTCCACTCCATTATCTATCCTTTTTGCTTTTTTAAAACATGCTAAAGTATTGTCTTATTCTGTTAACTTCAGAACGGTTACGGTCATTGACTTATAAATCTGGTCAATATGTATTAAGTGGCTATGCTTCACGTCATTCGGCTATTTATAGTACTATTTATCGAGAAAAGTTTGAAACAAAGTTTTTTTTATAAAATGTTGTATAAGTATGATGAACAAAGTCATTTAGAAAGTTATAGAACAACCCTGAGTTTGTATATTAAGGTTCCCTGTACATATTAAGGCCTAGGATATATCACATAAAAAGTGTGTTTATTTTTTTTCCGAATTTAAAATTTTTTCTCTGTTCAAATGCCATGCCGAATGGTGGAAGGACTTGTTCTTAATCTGCCATCATTTTTATTTATCCTTCATACAGAAATGTTTTCTTGAGACACAATGCTGATTCATTGATATTAGATACAAGACTTTTAGTACTTATTAAAGTCTTGTACTAAAAGTACTTTACTTTTTGTGCAGTATGTTGTGCAAAATGATTGTTAATATATTGCCTCGATCCTGAGTAATACATCGTCAAATGTTTCACAATAATTGCAGTGTTATCACATGCATGCATACTCTGCTTCACCTATTCTGTGACTTTTTTTTCACAATGAATATAGTCATGCATTAAATGTCTTGTTTGAAGGCAAGTTATCCATGTTATAACCATGCATCTATGACTTGAAGCAACGTCAGTCTCGCCATAGAATGAGATATTGCGCTTTGCATAGATAAAGTCTAAATATTTTACTTTTGTTAATAAGCCTTCATAAAATAGAGGGTCAAATTGGCTAGCATTCATCTCAAAGCAGCGAGCAAAATGTCGTCTCAAGCAGTGAGAATCCATTCTCATTATGCTTTCTAGAAACAGCAAAATGCAACAGATAAATGCAGTACACACCCGAGTAACCGGTTAGCGACTATCCTGCTTCCATACTATCCAGCCTTGTTTTCTTGATCGTAATTAATTGAGGAAGGCAAGGCATTACATTGGCAAAATTGCCATTGGAAGCGGGCATCTGCTACGACCATCCTACGTGCCGCGTTCAAAGTACAAGTTGTGACAGGAAAAGAACAGCGTTTTGCTAGTTCATTATTTCGTCAGTGTGCAACGGACCTCAGTTGTTACCTATGTTCTTGATTATAAATGCACAGTACGTACAGAATTCGTAAATTTTTTTTGGGTATGCGTAATGTTTTTTTAAGTATCCACAATGAAATGAGTAGAATTCATCTTAAAATGTGAACAGTTTATATCCTTTTCACTTTTTCACTGATAAATTTTTGCAGTGCACTATATAAACATATATAAACAGAGATGAGCCTTCTCGTCGCGTTACCGGCAACTGCTTCTATGATTTGCTGGGTAGTGATTACATTCATATACTACATGGTTTGAGATGAATGGACGGCTTAGTACTCAATAAGAAGTGAGGAAATGCATATTTTAAGAGTGAGTTTTAATATTAAATCTTTGTCTTCTAGTATTGGTGGGCAAAGAAATGAGTTCATAGAACTCCGGCTTATCCAGCCTATCATTCCGCCACATTAAGGTGGATACTCGGGACAATAGTTTAAATCAAAATGTTTTAAACTATAAAAATTCAAATTAAATTAGTAACTATTTTCTAAAGATAGCATGAAGAAATAATTCTGTATTGTTTCTAGGAATAACAATGCCAATTATTTTATAAATAATGACCAATAAAGAAATAATGATGTCTATTATTTTAATAAATCGGATAGAAACTCTAACAAATTGACCATGCAAGAATGTACTTCAAGAGACAAACTATTCTTCACGTTCATCCAATCAACACAAACTGTCCAACAAGGGTAAAAATAGAAGCCAACATTTGTTATCCCGTAGCTCTTGAGTCCTTTGAGGTTAACATGCCATTAATCATTCAAACACACTTACTTCATGGCTAAGGCAACATTCTTGGACAAGACAGCAAATTCTTGTTCCTCTATTGCAAATAAGGCCGGATAAATATCAGAAAAGTTTAGTCAGAAGATAATAATTATTCATTTATCCGTTCTTGAAGATTCCATCTGTTTTTCATTCATTTGTTTAGTTTCCAATAACAGTGTCCTTTTCGTGTAGATGGCAATTGTAAATTTTTTTCTAGTTCTTGATAAATCTAAACTCTTTCATCAAAACTAAAAAAATTCTTAGTAGTTGATTAAAAAAGTGTTATTTCTTCATGTAGTAATAATTTGTACTTAAAATCTTTATAATTTGCTATGCGCAAATGATATTTTCTTGCCTTCATACTTTATCATGAAAGATTAAGAATAAGAAAGGAAGAAAATATTAAATGAGGATAATATTTTAAAAAAAAGAAGACAAAGAAAAGTATGAAAAGAAAAAAAAAGTCCTGATGGAAGTCATCCATCGATTTCATTAGCTAAAACATTTTTGTATTTCCTAATGGATTGAAGAAAAATGACACGGAATTGATTTTTTTTTCCTGTTCTGTGATTCTTTATGGTTTACATTTGCATTAATAATGAGGCTTCTGTCTATTAAGAATAATGTTATTCATTAATAATTATTATAAGAATGATATAAAACGAGGTAGAAAACTGTATACTGCAATATATTCCACATAACAAGCATTGTTCAAATTAATTTGCTGGTAGTGACTGCAGAAATAATGTTTCTTAGTTATTGTTTGAAAAATGCCAATATTCAGCAATGAATATAAGAGTAGATTTTATTAGGATAAATGTTATAATTCCTGTAAGAGAACCTTGCTTTTCTTTTAACTAAAATGGCTTAAGTTAGTTGAAATTTGCCATAGTTTCTTTTTGAATTTTCGTTCTTGTTCAACTTTATGCAATGTTTTGCCATTTCCAAATCCATATGAACGTCAAAATATTTCTAATCTAATTCTGAAATTTATACCTGAAATGGATACATTGAGTATATATATATTTTATCATTCTTATTTTAGTAACATTTCAGTAAATGATACTGTGGTTGTAATTTCATTGTAGGAAATAGTTATGTTAGTTAATAAGCTTAAAGATGCCGATGATTAGTCTTATTTTTTTAAAGAATATGTCATTTTTCTATTATTAAATTTGAAGCATCAAGCAATTATAAAAAATAATATGTTAAAATGCCTTTTAAAAATTTCTTTTTTGTTGAGAATTTTTTAACAGGATTTTTTAATATTATTTTATATTATTTTTATATCATTTTATTTAATTTCTTTTATATTATTTTTATAAGATATAAAGATTTTCTTTCTTGATTATTATTTCATTATGAAATACAGATTAGATTATTTTACCCATTTTTTTTTATTTGGTTTCATTAGAAAAAACTGAAAGCTGCTTTAAAAGGAATCAAATAACTACTAAAATAACTCTTGAGATAATTGTAACATGAAAAAAGTCTCATTTCCATTTCTTTGATATTTAAACTGCAAAAATATAATAAGACTTGAAATATTTTTATGATGGCAAATAGAATGCAGATGATTGCATCCGTTGCAATTTGATTGTCATCTTGCCAAGAAATGAACAGCGTAGATTGGGATGACTTTTCAGTCTCGGTCGGAAAACATTATCATTTTTAAATTTTCTTTTTCGAAATGCTGATTACCTTAAATCTGACTTTCATTTAAAAAAAATGTCTAAATCTTTTCAGATGGATCTCAGATCTATGAAAATAGATTAGCAAAAACGGATATTGGAAAAAATCACTTCCGTGATTCTCGAATAAGTTCCGCCGTTGAATAAAACATGGAAAAAGAAATGTTGGAGCTACTTTTCGCAGACTAATATGCAGATAATACTACAAAAGCAAATATTAAATGCGTAAAATATTAGTCATATGCAAATTGCTTTCCTTTTGCAAGATTCTATGAAAGGGAAGTAGAAATGACTTACAAAAACACTATTTTGGTTGCATTGATATTGCCGATACACACCGACAACTGATAATTTAAATTTATTTTACCAAAAAATTGTTATCACTTTTACTGATTTTATATTCGCTCTTTGTCTCACAGGTTTTCACTTTTTGTATTGTAAAAATTAGAAATGTATTATGGCATTGCTTCAGATTGCGATAAGACAACTAACTGATGGCAATTTTAAATATGGTTTCAAGAAGTGATTTGAAAAACTTTCATGAACTCTAGGGTGAATGTGAAGAAGAAAATACTTTGAAATAAGATTTTATTTTGAATTGAATGCTGGCAAGTAAACATTTTTTTTTATTTCACCTGTATGTCTCTTTAATCGTAGTAGCATTTTGTAATATCTACAACAGAATCTGAACAAGCTTTATACCTTCTAAATTTTTAATTATAATGTAAGTTCTAATGTTTCCGAATAGACCATTATTTTCGTAACCGACGAACGTAAAATCAAACAAAATGTTTCATTTGATTCATTCATGTATCGTCTCCTAAAGTTGTAAATCGCATTAGAATCAAAGTACATCTTCGTATGTCTTAACATAACATCTTCAGATTTTCAAATTGTAACCTTTCATTTTTTCTTTCCAATTCTTACTTTCAGAATCCTTTGAATACGATCTTTCAAGTGTTCTAAAACAAAAGCTACAGAAGGATTTTAGCCAATTTGGTTATCTGCATATATATCAATATAGAATGTATATATGTCATTCTTATGACATGTTACTTTACTTTTTATATTTCATTAACTGACTCAATAATGTAATCTGAATCTTTTAGCATTTTCTGAAATTGTTTGCACTGAAAGTTGAAACATTTGACAAAACTACAATTCAAAATTACATATTTACTTTATCATAATATTTTACAAAAAAAAAGTAATATGTATATAGAAATTTTGAAATAACGGAAGGTTTTTATATTCATTGCTTTACTGATATGTAAACCTTGGTTAAACAAATTAAAATTCTATTCTTTATTTTCAATACATAAAACCATGCTATATAAACTAGGAAACCAGATTAATCTTTGATAATTATGATTTGATTAAAACATAATAGAATATCCCGAAGAATATTAAAATACCTCAGAATTGTTAAATGATGAAAAAATAATTATGCAATTTATTTCAAAAGCTTCATTTATGAAATATAATTTTTGTAATAAATATTTACAAAATGAAAATTTTATTTAGAAGAGTATATGTTATTGCATTTGCATTTACACTCAGCTGCTTCTTTGATAGGAAAAATTAAAAATATAACTGTGGCCTTTGAAAATCAAAGACAAATTTAAGAATCTTAAAATATTTAATACATTCAGGGATTTTTTTTATTTGTATGTATTTTTTCAAAATCATACTTTTGCAACTGCCTATTCAATTTTTCAAAAACTTAATTATTATTTTATTTTTTTAAGAATTTACCAGAACTGCAACAATAAATAGTTTGTAAAGACAATTTCGTTCGAATGCTAATTAAATCTAATGTGCTGCTGATATGATTATTTGAGTATCTTCTGACTGCTGCATTCAAATAATTTTGAAAATAATATTGCATTAATATACAATTATTGGACTAAAAAAATTTACAAAAATTTATTTTAATATTCATTTTATTATTATTTAACCATATTTTTTCTCAGTTGACTTCTACTTCTTAACATGACATGATCCAGGAATCAAGGGAGAATAGTAATATTTTGCACTCTTCATAATTTCGTAATCAATTTTCTTAACCGAATCTATTGAAACGAATTAAGCAAAATTTTAGCATTATATTATATTACACATTGCTATCAATTAAAATCATAAAATATTATTTTATGGCTGAAACAGTGCATATGTTTTTGTCGTGTTATATTACAGGTTAATACATAGCAAGAATTATAATAATTTATCGTAATATCTCAATATATGTCGAATAAAAGCAATCTTTATTTAACGCTAGTAGCATATAATCTATTTTTTTTGATTACAGAAGGCGTTTGTTCTATTGATGGCTACAATAGAATGCGTATGGAATTAAATGTATGTCACGCATTCAATTTTCCTTTGTGCAGTTATCTCAATCATAGAAATGTGAACACACATGATGTGACACCATCAGGGTAATTTAATCATCCATGGAAAATTCACTATGAAGTCAGAACTTTACTTTCCACTACATACATTCCCTAGTAGCATAATATTGATCCACATTACTGTATATTGATGCACAATTTTGTGTAGTATTGTGCGGTATTAAATTATATTATTAAATATTCAACATTATTATGCAATATTAAGAATATTATTTAATATCGTAAAGCATTTTACAATATATTTGAGCTACTAAAGCGTATATGAGTTGCGATTATAGAAGCTATATGCTATATGGTTTTGATTTGGACACGACTTACATTTATTATTAAAAATATTCTCCATCTCATAAAATATAATAAACATAAAATATTTTCACAATTTTTTTTTCTTTCAAAAAAACAAACAAAAGTCTCTATGTGGTTTTCAAGAGAGTTTCATTCTGTTATATCAAAAATATTAATTCTAAAAGTAATCTTTGATTTTCATTACCTTCATCGGGAAATATAAAAACTATAAGTCATTGCAATTGCTGACATATTACCAGTAGGGATAGAGATCCTTTCCGAAAGTTGATACCACAGAAGGGGACATGGCTCATTTATCATTCAGCGTCTCGGCCTCGTTACCCTCCAAAAGAACAGAAGGTCCTCTTCTCTTTCTGGCCAGCAGAAACGGCTCTATTATTGGTTTCGCTTCTCAATGCATTAGAAAGAGCCTCATCATGATAGTCCAGTTTCCTCAATGTAAAGAAATCCCATTGCTATGGTAATATTCCCTTTTTTTCCTTTTCCCCCTTCGGGACTCAGTGATTGCTCTTTCTACCTAGATTCCGGTTTCTTCTGCCGCGGAAAGGTACTTCCCATTTTCCTTTTTTTTCTTTCTATTATCTACATCTTGAACCGTATCCCAGCAATGGGGGAAAATCTACTACTACTGATACCATTTCTACCATTTCTTTCTATTTTCGTCTAGTTCTTATTTTGATGAGTCTACGAAATACTCTGTCATAATGGGATTCCACGTTTTGTACTATGAAATGATGCACGATTCCGCATCGCATCAGAGAACTATAAAGATAAATAGATAATGATACATTTTTTTCAGTACCGTTATTATAATAAAAATATGCATTTATCAATAACATATTCCAACGGCAGCAATTTACTATAATTTTTCTAACAACTAGAAATATATGATTTTATTATGAGCTCCAGTCATTGAATTTTAACTTATTGCAGGTGGTGTGTCAGTTTCTTGTTTCTGAGTTTGAGTTTCAATTTTGTAAAGTAGGTGCAAGAAGTCACAATGTATTAATTGAAATAAATTTCATAACTATAAAGTCAAACATATTGGTATATTTTATCTATGTCTTAATTTGAATGAAAAATACATTCTGATGCATTAGTCCTTATTATTTATTGTATAAGAGATCATTATATATATAATTTTAAAATACTTATTGAGCCATTATTTTTTCAGTATTTTATTAGTATTTTGTTTCAGCTGGCGGCTTTTTTTTAATCAAAAAATGTTTTAGTTCTCAGAATTTAACCTTTCATTTATTTGGTAATTTATGTTTTAACCTTAAGTATATTTAGTAATTGAAAGCATTTTTCTTAAAATTATGAAATTATATAGATATTGAAAAAGAATGTACAAGAACAATATTATAACATTTTCTAAAACCAAAATTTTATAATTTTTTGCCTTTTATTATACAAAACATGTGTAAAAAGTATTAACATCTTTAAAAATTTCAATATTTTGAAAAATTAATAAAATAAGGTCTTTGGGGAAAAAATATATATCTATATATAAATCTTTCAATACGTTTAACTTCTACCCAAGTCTATTGATAAAAAATGCAAGGAAACAGAAAAATGAAACGCTTCGCTTGGATTTTACAATGAAAAATTGTTTTAAATTTCAGTAAATGGTATTAAAAATAGGAAAATTAATTTATATCTGATACTAAGACAAATCATAATTATTCTCTTTTCATTTCATACTTAGATATTTATATACATTTTATATTCATTTCATCACACTCACTGAATTCGTTTCATTGTTTGTTTCGATTTGTTTACTTGTTCTGCAATTTTGTATCCTTTTATTTTTTGGTGGAATAAAATAAAAGGTGGAAGATTTTAAAGGAAAGGTGGAAAGAAGGAAGAAAAGGATAAAAGAACGGGTTTTTGGTGAAATAAGTAAAGCTTGTGGAATTTTTTCGAAATGCTTATTTTCAAATGCATTTTTATATTGTAGATAGATTTTTGTATTTACTTCATAGAACATTAGCTTTCTACCATTTGCTTCCTTAGATAGGAACTGCAAGTCCTCAAAGCTCACATGAATAAGTAGCACAATAGTGGCGGGTGTTATGTTAAGATTTTTAGCAGCTACCAGCTGCACTAGCACTTTGAATCAGTTCAAGAAGGCACATCATTTGAAATACATGCTTTATTTGACATAGGCACAAAACATCAACACAAAAGACACCACAAAACAGCAAACGTTACAATTATTTACAAGTCATCACGATATACCCACGCTGCCGAACTATATACATCATTCAGTACTCAGTTCACTGCAATTCCTTTTCGGATTTTTGCTTGATTGCTTGCGCAACAGCTGTGTTGAATAGTTTCTTTTTATATTGTATAGTATGACAAAGCATACAGAAGTTTATATCGAAGATGACTAATATGTAACCTTCTCCATATTACTATTACGTCGCCTTGGCAATTCAATGTTACCCGATTGCGTAGATAGGGCGGAATTATTTACAGTTATATTTAATTTCATGCAATTTAAATTATATGTAAGAGTCATTACTTTTAGTTATGATTTGAATTATTCGGTTTTTATTAATACAAACATTTCTCATTACCTTTCTTGTTACTCCTATTTATAGCATTAAAATCGTTTAAAATAATTTTCGTCCGTGGTGGTCCGGTGGTAATATCGGGGCCAAATGTTCTATGTACAAAAACTGACGACACAGAAGAGGCGTTGTGTAAATGAATTTGGTATACATTGATCGAGGCTAGCTATCTTCCTGCTGATGTGATGTGGAAATTTGGCCAGGTGGATGCTAGATTAGGTATCTTCTTGGTCATCTAATCGCGGCTCAAAATTATGAAGTCCGTCCCAAAAGATCCCTAGTGCTGCTTCAAAGCAATACGCTCATATAACGACGATAAACTAAATTTGAATTAATATTATTTATTTTTCTTGTGATCTTGTTGTAATTCCTTGTTTCTTTGTAATAAAATGTTTCAAGTAAATATAAGCGAGTAATGCAGAGGCAAACGAAGAAAAATGTGCAGCAAAATGAACTACTGAATTAGACTTAATACCTAAAGAAGTGCCGTCCCATATATATAGTGACTCTCCCGGGATATTATGGCTCTCTTATTATCCATTGCAGGACAAGAAGCTGGTCCAATCTCGTTAACGGGGCTGCATATCGGTGGGAGGAAGAATCCCTCCTTTTCAGATATTTTCTTTCCATTTGCGAGGAGGCAGTTTGTTGAGATTTATATTGCGCGGGAGGATGAGTAAGGAGGAGGAGGCAGTTATCGGAAACAGTAAATTTCCTTTAAGACTATGGAGCCTCGTTAAGGGCTGACAGCATCTCCAATACATCGGTCTGTCTTATTGCATTATTGACAGAAGCAAGTGGAACCAATTGTTTCGAATAGGAGCTGTTTTTCTCGACTTAGGTGAGTCCTACATCTTCAATTATCGAAAGTCCATTGTTTCGGGAAATGCCGTTTAACGCAATAGCTTTTAGGGTTCGCTTACACATACACAATTGTTATTGAAATACCTGAACTGTTTTAAAAGCAACTGTTTTAATATGTGTGTGTGTAATTATTATCAGAGGAAAATGCAATATAAAAGCTTATATATCAGTGCATATATATCAGTTGCTTATATATCAGTGCATAATTTTATGTAATATTACAAATAACATCTTTAATATGTTTTCCGAAGTTTCGCGTTTGATTGTTATCGAAACTTATTTCTTTTTAGAAGATATAAAACATTTATATTTATTAATCATAAAGCATTTATAATTAAATTTCATTTGTGCGTACCTTCTTTTTGTGGCAGTTATTATCGATACAGCATCTGTAGCATCAAAGAGCAATTTCTAGTCAAAATTAAAGAAAAAAAAATAAGATCGTATTTGTGGTTCACGTAATTCGATGTTTCAAAATTCTTCATTTGATCATGAAAAATATATTTAATGTTTCGATAACAAAAATGACAGAAAAAATTCTTGAATTAAATGAAGTACTAAAATTTATTTTTACATCCAGTTACCAGTACATTAATGAGAGTAATATGAAAGTTCTTAACTTATTTTTCAACTGGGAGCAAGCGCAAACTATTTGTTTTCAGCTGTAATTCTAAAATATAGCGATTGCATGGAACCCTTAAAAACTATTGAATAAATTCGCAAGAATCAATCGCTTCAGATTCTTTCCTATGAACCATCATTTATATTCCTTTAATATTTCACTCAATTTCTTTAGAGGCTTTCTGTTATATAGCTTTATGAATACTCTGTAAACCATACAGCGCTCAAAACAAATTTAAAAGTGGTACGTTTTAGAACAATAGAAATTTCAAAATCTCTTACAAAGGCAACCACAAGCACATGACAAACCCAAACTGTAAATCAATCAACCGTATTAATGATGTCGGCAGTAAGATTTCCAGGTTGTCATTTTATGTTTACAGCATAAGATTATGTTATATTATAAAAACTCGTAATTCAGCCGTCAGTTACTTATTACCCTTCTCATATTTCATATCAAATTACATATCGCACTTTGATAACCTCGAGTACAGAAGTAAAAAGTGAGCAATGAATTTGTAGCTTCAGAAAGAAAACACTTATGTTAACCCTTTAAAGGGCCATTTTTTTCTAGTCATATTATGTTTAAATATTTTTAGGTTTGAAATTAGAATAAGAAAAGGGATTCATTTAGCTTATTAGATACATTTAATTTGATTAATTAATTAATTTGGTTAATCAATAATTAAGTAACAAATCAAGTCACATCATTTTGTCTGAGATAAAGAACTGAAGCATCTAAGTTTTTGACTTATTCAAAAAATTTGTCAGATCATATGCCAACTTACATAATTTCATACAAAGATTGATAAATTTGGTGGGAAGCATACTTCCCACGGTCCTAGAAAGGGTTAACGTTAAGATGCACGATAGTAGTTTCTTTTTCAGATATGCATTAAATTTATTATTGCAATGCGGCAAGATATAACCATGTATCAAAGATACCATCTTGATTAGTTTTTACATGATTGCATTACTTGTGCATGAAATGAAATGTTTTTTTCTAAGACTTTCCAATCTTGCATAAATGATGAAATAAAAATCAAAGATTACAGAAACTATTAAAATCTACTGTTTTTTATAGTTACGGATTTGATTGACATTGAGCAATATTGATATCTAAAATAAAATATGGACACAATGTATCTTTAATGCTAAACATGACAAAAGTTCCCATCCATTAATATTTGTAAATAGAACAATTTCACATTCAAATCAATAAAAAAAATATATGAATATAATCATTGTATAGAACAAAGCGTCCAGATTCTGAATTTCATACCAAGTTTTAAAATAGAATTATTGTAAATAGTTAGAAACAAATATAATATAATTAAAATGTAAATTAACTATGATTTGCAGGCTACATGTAAACATCTTAAAAATAAAATTGAACTAAAAGATTCCTGTTTTCTTTTATCATATATGTTTACGAAAACAATTTAAGGAAAATAGAATAATTATATTGATAATAATGTTATCGAAAAAAACCTACTGTTATATAAAACTCTTTTTATGATAGAGAACAAGGAATTTGAAGCATATTTTTTAAAACTCCTTCATTTATTATAATTAATATTTTGTTCTTGATTGTTTCTTTTTTATTACGCTAGGCCCATTACTGGCCAAGTGGTAATATTTGGTTCTTAAGAGAAAAAGTTATTCTATGTGTTTGTGCATATTCAAGTAAGGGCCGCGGTGGCCTGGTGGTAAGGTCTCGGCTTCGGAACCGGAGGGTTTCAGGTTCGTATCCCTATTCCCCCGAAGAACCATCCTATAAGGGGGTTTGTTGCACGTTAAATTCGTCATGACCGAAACGTCCTCCCGTTGGTGTGGAGAGGGGAATACCAGCTCAGGTGTCGTCCTCGTCATCTGACCGAGGTTCAAAATTACGAGATCCGTCCCAAAATAGCCCTAGTGTTGCTTCAAACGGGACGTTAATATAATTAAACTAAAAAACTAAGCATATTCAAGTAGAATTTTCCCTATTTTCGAATTTCTGATGATTGAACCAAGTATTCATTACTAGAAGTATTATTTGCAGGCTGCAAATAAACACCTTAAAATAAAATTCAATTAAAATTTCCTTCTATAATTATATTATATTATAGAAGAAATAAGAAAAAGGAATTCAGTATTGAGAATTTTATAAATTTTTTTCAGTATAAATTTTTTTCAGTATATTTTTCAATAAAATAATTTCAGTATTGAGAATTTTTTTTTGAATAAGCTTTTTCCAAAACATTTATTTCAATATTTAATACAAATGTGAAATGTGGGAAATATTTTTTATATATCGTATCGAGCAATCACAATAACAACTAGCCTTATATAGGAAGTATTAATTTGAATTGCTACATTGGAAAAGAATTCTTTGGTTGAATCACTAAGGGAAGTCATAATCATAAAAATCGAAAGAAATGCTTAACTTCATTTTTTATTTTTAAATGGTATTTTCTACATTTGTTTCTACTATTCTTTCCCAATTCAACTTTTTATTCTGAGAACAACTGTAAAAGTATAAAAAATAATTGTCTTTCAATTTGCGGTTGTTTCTTTTCCTTTGAAATAGAGATGTTTTTTATTAGAATTGCAAAATGTTCTTCTGAATTTCTCATGCAAGGTTGGAATAAAAGTTAAATATTCTATTCACATTTTGAAACTAACCCTCATGAAAAGGAAAGTTTCTTTAACTTATGAAACTCATCTAGAATTTAGGATCTATGTAAGTTCTTTTATGTCTGTCTTAATTTCGTTTATTTCTATTTCTTAATTTCTTTTTCATGAAAGAAGGGATACGGTTCACCATAAATTTTCTGTTATATTCTTTGTGAAAGAATAGTTGTTATTTTATAACTAAATGGCATATAAATTTTGATATCGTTGATAAATTGTATTACTATTAATAATAATAACAAATCTGCAGTTGATATGCTTAAATATCATTATACTTATTACAATTTCTTTTCAATTAGGAATTTATCTGGTTAAATAATAACTTTTTAACAAGCTATCTTCATATTCTTTTTCTTACATCAAGATTGGAACAAATCTAAAATCGAATTTTGACAATTGTTTTCCATTACGGATTTTTAAAAAAACAATTTTAAATTACACTAAAATTAAATTTAATTAACTTAATGTTATTAGAAAGTTAACTTTTGAAATTTTAGTTGAAAATAAGCACCGATTGCAAAATTTAAAAACAGATTCCAAAAATATTATAATTTTATGCATAAAAGGAAAATGAAATTAAATGAATATATATATATAATATGTGTGTAATGATATTGTAATCTAATCTCATTTAAACTTAATTAATTTCCTTATCATTGGCTCAATCAAGCATATATTAACTGCATTCTAAAATATTCTCTTATTTCCTGATCCCATTCCACTTTTTTTATTTAATTAATGCAACAAAAAGCTCTGTAAAAATGCTTTCGTCAGCGGTCCGACGCTCCGAGTGACGAGATAAAAAAAATTACTGACCTAAACAAATTCTTTTCGAAGATCTCTATGATTCCCGTACCTAAATTCGACACGTGCAGGAAATTCCTACCAAAATCTCACAGTATATATTCACAGGGATAAAATTTTTATCAGCTCTTCCTCATTTCGCTCTGTGTCGTTTTGTGTAGTTGTGCTCATCGCTTATGCTTGTACATAAAATCATACGTCCCAAGATGAAATAAAACGAAGTTAAAAATTCAAAGTGTCTTCCCTGTCTTCGATCACGATTTTGCTTAAGAAATTATGTTATATATATATATATATATAAAATATGATAATCGCAACTTGTAGGGATTATTTTAAACAATATTTTGGAATATACACGCTGGATATGTAAATATTTTACTGTATCCAGTATAACAAGATAATGTTCGAACGTGGAATTCTAAATTTGTGGCATTAATGTCTGCCTAAACTGCCGAATTGAAATTTACACTGATATGGAAAAACAATACTTAACAATATGTTTTTTTTATTGTTGAATCAAATCATGCCATTGTTGTACGCAGCATGATTTCGAATATGATAGAAAAGAGTATTAGGAATTGCATCATCAGCATTTAGTATTTAAATACAAAGGTACTGGTCTCAGAATAAAATTTTAAATTAGAATATTACAGAAAATTAAGTAAACTGTGAATTTAAAGATCGAATTTTGAGATAACTTAATTGGGTAAGGAAAAAAGTGAAACTAGTTTAAATTTTGAAAATTATTCATTTTTTTTTTAAATTGAAGGGACATTTTTCATTTTTAAAAGTTATGAGTTATACAGGAGAGATTCACGAATATAAAACCTCAAATCAATATCCACCTTATTTTTCAAAAATTCTACATCAAAAAAGTTTTGTCTAATTATGCTAGTCAGTAATTTTCTGTTAAAATTCTTACAGTAAGTATAGGTATTATTATCCGAAGTGTTGCTCGGCAATTTCAAGTGGTTTCTTATTCGTTATACAGAAAAAAAAATAAGCATTAAATTTGAAGTTAGCAATTAGTCTTAATTATTACATCTCATTGTCATTATATATGCAGAAAATACGGTCACATAATAATATCTAACCCCTAGTCAATGTTTTATATTGAAGCAATGTTTTATATTGAAACTAAAAACCATGAAATTGATCAATGAAACGCATTTATACCTTTTAAATGTAATTCTTATTTATTTATTATCTCATAATTCAGTAATATCCTTTGGAAATATTTATTCAAATAATACTTCAATAAATTTTCAATGGAAAGTTATTCTCTTGAATGTTAAAAAAACATTATAAAATTTCAATTCATTATAATATATCATTATAATGAATTAATAAATGGGCATAATAAAGATTTATTTCACCAAAATTCGATCATATTCTTTCCATAATATGTGTTAAATCTCTCCAAGTAGGAAATATAACTGCGCAATAAAAAGCAATAGTGATAATTTAGCCTATCAAAAGCTACCCGTCAATAGAATTGTGGCACATTTAGCCATAAGTCCATCTAGATTTAGTATTCTACTTACGGACATTTGACCAATGAGTTATTGAATATTACAACCACTTCGCAATACAAAGGCCTTTTAGAATAGAATTTGAATCAAATCGAGAGAGGCTCAACGTATTATTAGTTGTGCTAAATTAGTGCGATGCCTCCTCAATATAATCGCATTATCAAGGATAGAACAGATGCAATTGCGGCAATTATATGAGCAATCTAATTAACATATGGCTTCATTGTGATTGTACCTTCTTGCAGTGGACTACACCTTTATATAAGAAGGTTGTTGTCTTTAAACCTATAATGAACTGCCCTTTATATATGATCTTCAAAGAAAGTGGTTTAAAAAGAATGGTACCTTATTTATATGATTGTTTAAATGTCCGGGCTTTGTTTTAATTTCAGAAAATGAATTAGTTTTCAATAACAAGATCTTTATATGAGAATATTTTTTAAAATTTATTTACTTTTTATTTTTATATTTGATGATTTTTCAACATGCAATCCCTTTTTGAATATTAATTTGTTCAGGATAACTTTAACCTTAAATTATTGAAAAATATTTCTTATTTTGTAATTATTTCTTCATGGAAAAAGAAGACCCTTTAATGTAGGAGCACTTATTTGAGTAAATAATGTTGTAATTCTAACACAAGGGGTGTTCAAATGAAAAGGTACGAAACAACAGTGTGCGTATAAATGAAGACATTATTCAAAGTATACACCATAGGCCTGAGTACAACCATCCCATTGATTAACGAGCCGAAATATTCTTTATTCCCAGAATTCCTGTGGCCATGACGGGACCCAGTCCTTCACAACATGCTTGAGTTCGCAGCTCGAGTTGAATCGTTTTTCTTTCAGATGTTTTTTCATTGGACCAAATGCTTGAAAATCGCAGGGTGACATGTCGGGGCTGTTAGGTGGATGGTCGAGGTACTCCCACTTGAACTTGGCCAGTTCCACGTGTGTGTCCCTGTAGACGTGTGGACGCGCGTTATCATAGAGAAGAACCACATCCTCCGTGAGTAGCCCCAGTTTTTTGTTCTTGATGGACCTGCGTAGTTTTCGAAGTGTCTCACAGTACACATCGGAGTTGATGGTTCCGAAAAAAACATCTGAAAGGCAAGCACTTTAACTCGGACGGCGAATTCAAGGATGCTGCGAAGGACTGGGACTCGTCACGGCCACAGGAATTATGGGAACAAAGAATCCTTCATCTATTAATCAATGGAATCGTTGTGCTCAGACCTATGATGTATACTTTGAATAAAGTCTTCATTTATACTCACAAACGTTTCGTACCTTTTCATTTGAACACTCCTTTTAGATACAGTTTAGCACAAGAATGAAGAAAATTTTAACCACTTCCATTTTTTATACAATTATTTCTGAAATCATATTTTATCCATTCCATTAATATAAAACTTATTATGTATAAATTAATATATTTTTATAATATTTTCTCTTATTATAAACTTTACAATAATTAAATTTCAAAGCAAATGGGATAAATCTAACTCCAGATCATTAAAAAAATGATCAACTCATTTTTCAATACATTTTGCTAGTCTTTTTTTAATTGTATATCTTGAATCAGTTCGAGAGGGATTGGATTTTCTTTCAATTATGATATTCGTTTCTCATCGAAATTTGAAAAGTCACCACTTCAAGCAAAAGTAGAACTTGCAACTCTTGGTTTGCAGAATAGTGAAATCATATATTGCTGTAAACAGAAAATTGAATAATTTTGCCTCTAATGTTTTTTTTGCACATTTGAAGCAATATTTTCAATTATAATTTATTTTCGTCTTTAATTTTATTTTATCATTAATTTCTTTTTTCATAAATATCTTATTGCAATATATTTCTTATAGTTATATCTTATATTAATATGTGTAAAAAAAACTTAGTAGCTGATTACTCAGATCAGCAATAACATTTATGGTTATGTAAATAATTTCTCCATTTTTAATAAATGTTTTTGTTATGTATTGCTTATCTTTTTTTTATTTAAATGTTTTCTATCTTTCATATACTTTTGCAAGTGCAATTGTTTTGGGCAACAGTTATCTCTAGTCTTCATAGTATTAAGTTTTGTGTTTCTCCTCTTTTATTTTCTCGTATAGTAAGTATACAGGAAGTGATCATCAAGGAATTAGAATTCCCTTGAGAGTGGTCAAAAATCTGGAAGTCTCCATTCTTTTAGTCTTCCTTGATCCCCGTCCCCCTGCAAACACATTTTTGAAATTATATTTGTCTATATGCGGAAATTACAATTAAAAAACACCTTGATCTAGATGTCTGAAATTTGGTATATGTAATTATGACTAAATTTGTAGATTTATGCTGAATATCTATTATTAATATATTAAACGAAATCTATTAATATGAAGTTATTTGGTTGCTCGGGTACTAGTAAAAAGAGCTAGATAGATAGAATTTAATACGCAGATTTAACATCTAAAGTATAGATATATCAAATTTTCAACAAATACGTCAAACGGTTGACCGTCTGTTGGTCTGTACTTTCGAAAGCATATTAACGCAATCTCATAAACGCAATGACTTAAATAAACTTGATTACACTACAACTGTAGTTTTGTGTCAATCGGACAGAAAATAGGCGTTGGAAACACTTATTCTCGAAATACATTTAGTAAAAAGGCCAGATTCACATCCAAACTCTATATCTCGTAACTGTCTTTCGATAAGGTCATACAAGACATTTACATGCGGACTTATCCAAGATCCATAATTGTAAGCGGAAAAAAGGAGATAGGAACTTTAATAAAGAGTACATGTGAAAGTTTC
>JAPMOR010007321.1:0-79364 GCA_026543865.1 Argiope aurantia
GATTCTAATTTGTATTTCAATGAAACTTTTTTCAACTGAAACACAAAGTAATCTGTTTTTTAAATAAAACGAAAGAAAAATTCGAATTGCTAATTTGTTTACTAATAAATTATTAGTTACATAATGTTTGATATTTTCAAAAGAAGAAGTACTATAAATAATTCTTATAAATTTAAACTGAATATTAATTCATTTCCCCGTGATCAATTTCATGTAGAAATAAAAATATATTACTCGTCAAAAGTATAATAAACACAGTAATTTTCAAACAAAAATACAAAAATATAACAAATTAATAGTTTTACGCAATATCCATATTGGCCTAAAATATCACTGTATAACTCATATCAACTGAAAAAAATAATAGTTGGAATCTATATGAATTGGAAATGCCTCAAAATTCCATAAAATCTTTCAAATAGAAATTTTGAAAAATTTCAACTGGAAGATTTTTATTACTATATAAAAATCTTTAATCATATTAACTAAATATGCATTTGCATTCTAATTAGGCAAGAATAACAATTCAAATAATTTTTAAAAACAAAATTATACAGACCACATGCACACGCAGGCGACAGTCACGATTCTTAGTTTTATTTTTGATATTTTCCACCAGTTTTGTATACTGTCACCATATTCGCATAGTAGTTGAAGAATATGAATAGATCTTGCACAGAAACTTGAGAACTAAATTGAAAATTTCCTGTTTTCCTCCCATCAATCAGAAATAACAAATTGAGTATAGGAATTTTTCAATATTTTTGCTAATCTCTGCAAGTTCTTTTAATATAATTGGAAATGTACGATTCTAAGAACCCTCACTAAAATTGTTTTCAGATCCAAAACTTCAAAATCGGTACCAAATTTAAATAAAAATACAAGACATAAATTTTTACTATTTATTATTTGCATTAGACATATTGAAATATCCAACTACCTAAGTAAATTCTAATTGATTCTGCAGCAAAAAACAATAGAAGAGTTGTGACTCAGTCCACCAAGCGAATTCAAAATAATAAAAATTTGCTCATAAATTAAGTTACTTTAATTCCAAAAAATCAAGTTGATTTGTCATGAACATTATCAAAATATAGAAAAATTATGGGGTAGCAATTTATTTCTCTTAATTTTTTTTGAATGTCAAAAACACCTTAACCAATAAAATTGCAATTATGTATTTTTACTTTCCGTTTGAGTAGTATAGAGAAATTATTGAAACCGCCACAAATTTAGACTCGAGATTTTGTCATATCTCCACATCTCAGATTTTTTTGAATTCGAAAAACATATTTTTGGCATCTGTTTGGGAACACGATAAATCAAAAACGCCTTGAGCTAGACGGATGAAAATTGATATATGGACTTGTTAGGACAAAAGTAATTATTATTTTGGCCACTAGATGGCTGCACCTGTCAAGCTGTTATCAGAAAATCGGCTGAATCATGTTTGACATACTAATAACGAAATCACTAAAATTCTATTACATAAAGTAACAAATGTCACATTTATTTTATTTAAAAGCAATTAAATATTGTTAATTTTTACAATGATTTTCATAATTTATAGTTCAGTTTTTGTATTTTTACTTTTACATCTTTTTAATTGTGGTACAAGGTTAACTGTAAACCAAACTGTACTTGTAAAAAAAACGTGGTTTTCTTGAGAACCACTTGCAGTCGCTGTAGTGATGTGTGAGATGTTGGAAGCTGAATAAAATATCCAGTAGATGATGAAGTTTTGTGGAATTATTTTAAAAATCACGCAACCTAATGAATGAGTAAATAGTTAACTGAGTGCGAGTAATTTGCGCACCTAATAGACTTAAAAACCAAATTCGTAGATTTCAATCACATTTTGACAAAAAGCCTGTATATATGACTTTCAAATGCAATTAAATTTGATAACTTCGAAACGTAAAGAGATAGATAGAAAATTGTACATATGTTTAGCTTTCAAATATAATTTCTTATGAAGTTTTGAACCAATTTGTCAAAGGGTTGATCGTCAGTCGGTACTTTGCACACATAGAAAAGCAATAACTTTACTGCATATGTGATCTTGAAACTGCAATTATAGATTCGGGTCAAATTTTGATCACAATCGGTGTGAAAAAAAGGCATCAAAAATGTTTATTCATGCGATATATTCAGCAAAATATTAGAATTACGTCAAAGATCTATATTTCAAAACTATCAATACCATCCAAGGTTAGGGATGATGAATATTTTACGTGCGGTTATTATGTAACCAATATCAAAAAGTCACAAATACAAGTGATCAATACTTTTCAAAGAGGGGTGCGATTCAAATCCTTGATACGATCTTACTGGTGATATTTCGATTTCAGGTTTGGATCACGATAGAAAGTAACAATCGATACGATATCACTGAAATTTGCCGAAGCGGTGACTTCACTGGAAAGAAACAATCGATACGATCTGTCCAATGGAAGCTCTCGAAAGAAAGCTGAGAATGGATTGAAAAGTGAACGGACTGGTTATTGAAATTATCGTATCATTGAATTGCATATCACTGAAATTTATCGGAGCGGTGATTTCACAAGGAAAGTGCAGAGTCACCGCTCCACTTTACGGGAGTGACTTCCGATATTCGCATATGATGATACACTATTCCATACAGATCATTTTTAATTGTTCGTGACATGATTGACATTGATTACATATATTCTGTTTACTGCTGGCACCATCTCTTGGTAGAATATAGAACTAAAGTAAACATTTTAAAGAAATGACATATATTTTTAATTCACGTGTTCCAGAAAATGGTTCACTCAAATAAAGAAATTAAATAAATAGTTTTGAGAAAAAAAATTTAAGAAGTAAGTTGAAACAGATAAAATAATTCAATCGCACGTTATTTAAATTAGTAAATTAAGTATTAATTACAATTAATAAATTTTATATTTAATATTAAGTAATAATATTTAATTAATAATATGATTTAAATAACAGATATTTGGAACGCATATTTAAAAATAACAATAGCAATATTATTTGTTATTCAAAAAATCGTGGATTATGCATCTCTAACCAAGGTATTCGTAGTTTTACCAACATTATATGGAGGAGATGGATAAGACCTTTATTGGAAAGTTTGCCAGAAAGCTGTTGGAAACCACTGCCGCTGATTTCTATATCAAAGTACAATTCACCTGTATTAAAGGGGCCAAGCAGCCAGGGTTTTGAAGTAATATAAGGGCTATTTTAGAACTTATTTCATTATTTTCGGCCATGAATTAATATTTTTCACAGACATCTTTTACTAAACCTCTACACCTCCTTATGGCATAAATTCGTTTATGTTAAATTAGGGTGTGATTCTTGTAATATGAGCTATCTAAGCATTAATCTCAACCGGGCTTTCCCCTAGGGCCCGTGAGAGATATCTGATTTGACATATAATCTAGTTTGTAGAGGTCTGTTTTTCGAGCCAGAGTTAACATGTCTCTACATGTGGGGGCTCGGTCCTGGATGCAATGACCTCAGAAATAGAAAAATAATCTTCAATCCGGTAAGAATCCGGAAACTTCACCATTAGTTTATCTTCGTTTAGGCAGTGGCCAACAAAATTTTTCAAGAAAATCTTCGGTTCGGCAGTGGTTGACAAATTTTTCAAGAAAATCTTTGGTTAGGCAGTGGCCGGCGAATTGTGAAGTTCCTGCAGAATATTATCTCAGCAGATATAAATTAGAGATGCATAATCCACGATTTTTTGAATAACAAATAATTTTGCCATTGTTATTTTTAAATATTTGTTCCAAATATCTGTTATTTCAATCATATTATTAATTAAAATTTATTAATTGTAATTAATGCTTAATTTACTAATTTAAGTAACGTGTGATTGAATTAATTTATCTATTTCAGTTTATTTCTTAAATTTGATTTTTTTTTCAAAACTATTTCTTTAATTTCTTTATTGGAGTAAACCATTTTCTAAATCGAGCAAATAATTAAAGGCATCCGCACATTGACAATGTCAATACCAACTAAATCAGAAAATTTCAATTTGTTTCTCAATATTTTGGAACGTGCTTTCGAAACAAAACAGGTTAAAACTGAATACAAAACAGAAGTCCTCCTAAATTTGTTAGACGTGAAATGCAGACATATATTGTTATACGCTATCGAAAGCGAAATAAAAGATTATTAAGAAATCAAAAGAATAGTGTTAAGAGAATTCCAGACATCTGCTAAAGAATGTTGGTATAACTTTCAAGCCGCCAAAAGATTTAAAGGAGAAAATCATGTGCAATTTGTCTCAAGATTAAAAGCGAATTTAGAGTATTACTTAGAACTAAAAAATTTTGCGACTCTTTGCTAACTAATTGTAACCTATAAATTAACCAGAACTCTTGACAAGGGCATATCTGAGCACATTTTGATTAAACAAGGCTCAGACTGATTAAAACCGCTGACGTTAGCAAAAGAAATAGACATTTACTTCAGCGCAAGAAACAAAGTTTTGTTATGGGAAGAGAGCAGAAATGCACGATTACAGAAAGTTGCGCGTCAATAATTCCCGCCAAAATAAAGTTCATGCACACGATGGAAATATTGATAGGAAAACTTGTTTTAAATGTAATTCTACATCGCATTTAATAAAATTCTGTCCCCAAATAGAGATGCATAATCCACGATTTTTTAGAATAACAAATAATTTTGCTATTGTTATTTTTAAATATTTGTTCCAAATATCTGTTATTTCACTCATATTATTAATTAGTATTAAATATAAAATTTATTAATTTTAATTAATACTTAATTTACTAATTAAAGTAACGTGCGATTGAATTAATTTATCTATTTCAGCCTACTTCTTAAATTTGATTATTTTCAAAATTATTTATTTAATTTCTTTATTGGAATAAACCATTTTCTGAAAACTTTTAATTAAATATATATGTCATTTCTTTAACAAAAGTATTAAAATCAAGTTAATAGGAAAATCAAATAAACCAAATAAAATAGAATCCGGCTTGAAGACTTTTTCAAGAGTCACCCTCAGGCAGGGATTCAAAAAAAAGGGATTTTTTCTGTGAAGGAAATGCAGACAAGAAAGTCTAATAATGATTTTTCGTGACCCGAAAGTCCCCTGAAATTAGGCACAAGAAATATACCATTTTAAAAGAAAAGAAAACAACAAATTAGAAGAAAATAACCACTAATAGGTAAAAATACAATTAAAAAAATAACAATAAAAACAAAAATACCATAAAATAACACTTAAATCATTAAAGAAAACAAAAAGGTAAGAACATACCAGCAGCAATCAAGGAAATTTTAAGCTATCGATTGTGATTCCCGCTTTTTAAAAACACAAAGCTAACGGCAATTTATTTAAAAAATTGTAGGCTCCCAGCGCCATCTATTGAGTGATCTAACATGCAAGGAAAGTTCTATTTTTATTTTAGCCAAAGGATTAATCCCAAACCATGCCTTGTTTAATTAAAAAATTGACATTACAGTAATTTCTAGTAAATTCATTTTTAATTAAATTTTAATATAATAAATCAATTAATAAACGGGTGGAGGTATATTGATGACCCACTTTTGATTAACTTCGGCAATACTAATATTGTTACTAATTGCTATCCGAAAGATTTAATTCTAACAGAAACAAATAAAAAAATCAACTTGAGGCAACCTTTCTGGATTTAAAAATCGAAATTGCTAATGATAAAACAATAGTTGGTATATACGATAAAAGGGATCAATTCAACTTTAAAATTACAAAACTATGTAACTATCATTCCAATCTAAACTCTAAAATTTTCAAAAATCTAATTTTCTCACAAGTTAACAGGATCAAAAGGGTTTGCAATAACAAAAATTCCTTTACCTAAAATTACCTTAATCCTTACCTAAAATAAAAATAGAACTTTCCTTGCATATTATATCAGTCAATAGATGGCGCAGGAAGACTACAATTATTATTTACCTTTAATACGTTAGCTTTATGTTTTTAAAAAGCGAGAATCACAATCGATAGCTTAAAATTTTCTTGCTGCTCATGGTATGTTCTTTCCTTTTTGTTTTTTCTTTAGTAGTTAGGTGATTTTAGTGTTTATTGTTATTTTGGTATTGTATTTTTACTTATTAGTGGTTATTTTCTTCTAATTTGTTGTTTTGTTTTGTCCTTTCTGTTAAAATGGTATATCTCTTAGCCCTAATTTCAGGGGATTTTCAGGTCAGGAGGAAATATCATTAGACTTTCTTGTCTGCATTTCCTTCACTTTTTTTGAATCCCTGCCTGAGGGTGACCCTTGAAAAAATTTCAGGCCGGATTCTTTTTTATTTCGTTTAATTTTTATCTGGTTTATTTGATTTTCCTATTAACTTGATTTTAATACTTTTGTATCAATTCATCTGTGTTTTAGAACTAGCTGCATTTGCGCTCTCTAAATACTATGAAATTTTTTCCTGTTCTTTTTTGGTTTTCGTTTGGATAGGAAATAATTTTTAGTTGCGATTTCGAAACTGTTTTGTTTCGTTTTCATTTTAGTTTCGTTTTCAAACTATTTCTTAGTTACTTGTCATTTCTTTAAAATGTTTATTTTAGTTCTCTATTCTACCAATAGATGGAGGCAGCAGTAAATAGAATATATGCAATCACCATCATGTCACAAGCAATGGGGTCAATTCACGGTCATGTGACAGGTACCAAACAAACCGCTTCTGTACAATTTTCAACCGTTCTGCGCATGTCGTGATGTCTGCCGATAACTTTGACGAAACCATTGTTTAGTAACTATTACGCTAGCCAATCAATTATTAAAAACTTCTGAGTTTTTTTAAAGATATTATTTTGAATTATTTTCTCCAAATTTCTTTAGTTATATAATTTTATTTCTTATATTAAAATTTTAATTAGTATTTTCAATGGAATTATTGTTTTTGCATAATTAATTGACATCCCTTTTTAATTCGTTTGACGCCACTTTATTCTTTCCTTTCCCATATCCTTTGCTCCTCCCTTTTTTTATCCAAAGGATACATTTTGACAAATGACTATGGCAGTGTTTTTGAAATATTACGTATGTTCTTTTTTATATATTATTTAAATAGTATTGAATGTTGAAACTTATGAATATAGTTTTCCCAGATAGATATTTTTTTAAAAATTATTACTCTAAGATAAGTAATTATTTTAAAGCTTACTAATAAAATTATTATATTTTTTTTCTTATGTAATTACTTTTATAAATATTGAGACTTTGATGTTTTCAGTTTGCTCACAGGAAAGAACATGAAACTCAAATTGGTATATATTGAATAAATTATGTTTTCAATTTCAAATTATGAAATATAAAAGGTATGGATGCCTTTTTTTTTTTAAATCTATGCAACTTATGAATAAATAATTTCATTTTAATTTGAAGAAATCTTTAAAGGAGAACAAACAAAATCACGCTCGCATAATTTTTATTTACACATTACAAATATATATAGAGAGAGAGGGGGGGGAGATAAAATATATGTGATAATTATTTGAAAAAATATGATCAAATATATGCTTCAATGTACTAATTTAAAAAGCTAAAAAAACTATTTACTATTTATCAACATTTATTTTTCTAGACACTTAGAAATAATATAAACACAGTATGAAAGAATGTCAATGTAAATGATTAAATCAATTTTATTTAACAGAAACATCCTATATACTAAAGAACAGTTTTTTTATCACTAATAAAAACATAATGGTGAAGAATATACTTTAAAAGCAGAACATTTATGAAATTTTTTTAAATGCTAAAGTGGCATTGATAAAAATTACATTGAATGAATATTATAAAATAAAACAAAAACATACAATACAGTAAATTTAATAAACGAGAATAAGGTCATGATATATAAGTAACCAATCAAAAGTAATAAATATTTTGAAAACGAAACAAAATAGTTTCGGAATCGCAACTAAAAATTATTTCTTATTCAAACTAAAACCAGAAAAAGGAACAGGAATCCTTTACCTAAAATAAAAATAGAACTTTCTTTGCATATTAGATCACTCAATAGATGGCGCTGAGAGACTACAATTATTATTTACCTTTAATACGTTAGCTTTGTGTTTTTAAAAAGCGAGAATCACAATCGATAGCTTAAAATTTCCTTGGTGCTCATGGTATGTGCTTTCCTTTTTGTTTTTCTTTAGTGGTTAAGTGTTTTTAGTGTTTATTGTTATTTTGTTATTGTATTTTTACTTATTAGTGATTATTTTCTTCTAATTTGTTGTTTTGTTTTGTCCTTTTTGTTAAAATGGTATATCTCTTAGGCCTAATTTCAGGGTATTTTCGGGTCACAAGGAATCATTAGATAATCTTGTCTGCATTATCTCACAGAAAAAAATCCCTTTTTTTGAATCCCTGCCTGAGGGTGACCCTTGAAAAAATCTTCCGGCCGGATTCTTTTTTTATTTGGTTTATTTGATTTTCCTATTAACTTGATTTTAATACTTAATATAAAAATTTGAAAAATCTTAAAAATACAAAAAAATATATATATATATATAAAATTTTTGGAAACGGAAAGTGTAAGACATGTCCATTAGCAGATAAGGAACAGATCAATAATGAAAACTCAAAATTACAAGTATTCTGCAAAAACAAAAACTTGATTTATCTTTTAAATTGTTCAGAATGTAATTTGAAATATATTGGCCAAACTATCACCGAGCTCAATTTAAGAATTAGCAATCCCAGATCCGACATTAAAAACTTCATAAAAAATAGGACTTCTGATTTTGAACTGGAGCATTTTCAAAACCATAATTTTAATAATATAAATATCTACATTCTAGAAGATAACGTTAAAGCATTAAGCAAAAGATTAGATCTGGAAAACATTTATATTTGTAACCTTAAAACTTTATTTCCTTATGGTCTCAATAGTAAATTAAATGGGGGAGGTTTTGCAGATTTAAACAATAATTGCATTTATTACAAATTTAACATTTAAAAAAAATTTCTAAATAAAGATAACTATTCTAAAAGATTTAAAAGAGGTAAAGGAAAAGGGGGCAATTTTCAAATTATATTTGAGGAATTTCAAAATTACTGTAATCTGGAACACAATAGTGAAAACATTCACAAAATTAGGAAATACATTTTTGTTCTTAGAAATAATAAAATTAAATATTATTAAATAATAAATACGGGGATTTAGAGTTTAAAAATTCGTACACAAAATGTATTATTCTACATCTAATTAAATGTAAACTTAACATTGGAAAAAACGATTTAATTTTTAATAATAAAAATAATGTTTACAGAGAATTCTGTGTGATTAAATTCTTGGATATTTCTTTCGAATATCTAAAATTACCCAAAATTATACATTATAATAATATATTTTTCCCTCTATCAGATAAAACAACTGTTTCAATAGCGTTTAGTTACACTTCAACTTTAAAGAAAAAAAATTTATAATTATAATTACTATAGCAAAAATTTAGATAAAATAGATATAGCAGATTGTTACTGTAACAAAGAAAACTTTAAAGATTTTATAAATGTTGATAAAAGTCATATTATTACAGGTAATTTAAAAATTATTGAATCCAACTCTTTAAGATATTTAATGGGAAGAGGAACTAAATTTAGATTAAGAAAAAAAATAAACCATAACAAAATTTTGATTTCTATTGGTAAAGATTTGGATGTTTCTATTACTAAATTATCTAGAAAATACCATTGGTCTGCGGAAGATTTCGGAGAATGGAAAGTGAGAATTTTAAAGAAAATTAAAATTAAAATGAATACAGATTTTAACAGATCTAAAGAACGTGGGATTTATTTTAGTAAAACATTAAAAAACGAAATAAAAAATTTAAAAGAAAAATTTGTTATTACAGTAATAGATAAATCAGCAAATAATTTCTGTTTAATTTGTAAATATTATTATAAAGAATTTTTAAGTAATGAATATAACTCTAACGCAACTTATATGTTAAAGAACACCGGGAAAAAGGAATTAGACAAATGAATGCTAGCTTCCGCAAAAAAAACCAAAATTAAGACTTGCTCTCTAAATTATCCTCATTTATTCCCAACAGTTAAATTTCATAAAAATAAATTAAAATTCAGATTCGTGACCTGTACCACTGGCAGTTATAATTAATATACGGGTAAACATTTCTTTAAATACTTAAAAATTATCCTAGAAAAGATAAAAGATGAATACAACTTAATAAAGTTCTCGTAACAAAGTACTGAATTTTTTTAAAGATAACAACATTAATAAACTTAATACTTATGATTTCGAAAATTTATACACCAGTCTACCTCATGAAAAATTAATAAAGGTCTGTACTTTTATATATGACGAATATTTAAATGAAAATGTCATTCCTAAAAATAACTGGCTAGAATTATGTAATTTTAATATTACTGAAAATTACGTTTTTAATGGTATTAATTTTTATAAACCAGTTAAGGGAATTCCAATGGGAACAGTCTTCTCATGTGCTTTAGCTAATATTTTCATACATTACTATGAGAAAAAAATAATTAAATATAATTTAATAAACGGGTGGAGATATATTGATGACCTACTTTTGATAAATTTCGACAATTCTAATATTGTTACTAATTGCTATCCGAAAGATTTAATTCTAACAGAAACAAATAAAAAATCAACTTGAGGCAACCTTTCTGGATTTAAAAATTGAAATTGCTAATGATAAAACAAAAGTTGGTATATACGATAAAAGGGATCAATTCAACTTTAAAATTACAAAACTATGTAACTATCATTCCAATCTAAACTCTAAAATTTTCAAAAATCTAATTTTCTCACAAGTTAACAGGATCAAAAGGGTTTGCAATAACAAAAATTCCTATATTGAAGCATCAAATAAACTCATTAAAAATTTAATTAAAAATGAATTTAATAAAAATTACTGTAATGTCAACTTTTTAATTAAACAAGGTATGGTTTGGGATTAATCCCTTACCTAAAATAAAAATAGAACTTTCCTTGCATATTAGATCAGTCAATAGATGCGCTGGGAGACTACAATTATTATTTACCTTTAATACGTTAGCTTTGTGTCTTTAAAAAGCGGGAATCACAATCGATAGCTTAAAATTTCCTTGCTGCTGCTGGTATGTTCTTTCCTTTTTGTTTTTTCTTTAGTGGTTTAAGTGTGTTTAGTGTTTATTTTTATTTTGTTATTGTATTTTTACTTATTAGTGGTTATTTTCTTCTAATTTGTTGTTTTATTTTGTCCTTTCTTTTAAAATGGTATATCTCTTAGGCCTAATTTCAGGAGATTTTCGGATCACGAGGAAACATTATTAGACAATCTTGTCTGCATTCCCTCACAGAAAAAATCCCTTTTTTTGAATCGCTGTCTGAGGGCGACCCTTGAAATAGTCTTCAGGCCGGATTCTTTTTTTATTTGGTTTATTTGATTTTCCTATTAACTTGATTTTAATACTTATATCTATCTATCTATCTATCTATATATCTATATCTATATATATATATATTCAGAGAGAGAGAGAAGTTAAACAGGATATAAATAAAGAGGAGTTGAAAGAAACACTTTTATGCTTTCACAGAATTTTATAATTCAAAATTGATACGTTAAAGAAATAGAAAAAAAAAAGTGAAACCTGCATTTAGCAATGAAGTTGGGAATAAAAATTATAAAATTATAATAAATGCTGATATGGAAATTGATTTTCAGGGACAGTTCTAGAGACTGGTACCATTTGGCGATTTCCCGCCAAATTTTTCTCGCCAAGCCCTGCGGGCGCTATAATCTTCAGAATTGTATTTCTCAATATTACGACTATTTTCAAGAGATTTTTTCTGAAGATTACAGCGTCCATGGGGCTATGGCAGAAGAAAAATTTGGCATGAAGTATACAAAAAGAACGAAAACAAGAATTAGAAATAATTAAAAATGGCACAATTTGAACAATGCTAAATTTAAAAAAATGCACAAAAATAACAATACAATTTTTTTTCACTCACCCGATTTAACGATGTGAATTTCGTCGGTATGGCAGCTACTACTAATTTTCGATTTCTTTGTCAGGTGGGTACACTTTTATGATGGATTCGAAAAATTTGCTGGGTGATAGATTTATCCCCGGAGCGGTGACACCGCCTCCAAATGTATTCTGCCAAATAGCCGTCCATACCGTCTTTCACTTTTCTTGTTCCTTTTAAAGATCTCTCACATGCTCCCCAAATCCCCTCGATTGAATTCGTGTGGGCACCTCTATCCGGGTCCTTGAATGTGAGACTATGATTAACTGTCAGGTGCACAAATGTCTCGGATGAAAGACAATCGTACGCCTTCCAGCAGTCAGACATTACTGTGGAACCCGGAAGAACCCATTCTTTCAGTACCGAAATCAAAGTTTCGCTTGTTCGATCCGGTACCACAGCCATAAAACCTTTGTTCGAATCCCTTTCAACACCTCCATAAACCCATGCACCCTCAACTCTCTTTCCATTATTATATTTTCGTTTCCCAAATTTTGATTCATCAATCTCAACAATTTTACCCTGTCCCCCAAATGTAACACTTTTATTTACAAGCATGCAAACACATACCTCCCTACAAAAACTCATCCAGTCTGTCGTGGTTTGCCTGGCGATATCGGCCTCTTCCACTATAAATGAATGAGTACAACCCTTCACTCACATGGCCGTCGCCAATAAAACCTTCGACAGATCCATCTGAGAATTTTCAAACCATGAATTAGCCCGAATATTTAATTTACAATAATGCCCTTCCCTTCTGCAAACCCAATTAACCCCATCCCCCGATCTTTCCTTTCTGTTAATACCATATCCTGCCCGCATTCACCACACTTCCGTCCATCAGCAATTAAACCCATTTTCATGCACCATTCAACACACGCTTTCGCTTCCAAACGTTCTAAATTGAAACCCCCCCCCCCTCAATTTAAGGGATTCCTCATTTGTCACATTCATACCAACCATTTTACACCACAAGAAAAATCGAAGAAAGTAAGAAAAAAAATACGTTACAAGACTTGAGAAGCAGTAGAAATTAGAAATTCCCCGCGAAAAGCTGCACTTATACCTAATTGGTTGATATTCAAAGTCAATTCATACCTCATTAGTTGATAATTACATCACCGACATCACCTCATTCTCTTCACAGGGTTGCCATACATTGGCGGCGTAGAGGGATTGCCATATTGGCAACTTTAGCTTTAAAATTTGATGCGAAACTTGGCGGTACCCGTCTCTAGGATTTAGCCGATTTTCAATGAAAAGACCGTTATTTATTAAAACAGAAATCGCTGAGGTGCACAGTGTTATAACAGGATATTATGGTAAGAGTCAATTTCAGTTTAAATACAATAAACTATTGACATTTCATTTTTAACAAAAGGAAAGTTGCTTGATATAAATTCACTTTGAATCCATCACAAATCTGCAAATATAATTAGAAAACTAGTAATATTCACTTCCACCTAAGTTTAGCATTATAGCAGTTGTTATTTTTGCAACAGGTGTTTGTTTACTTACATTAATTAAATTTAGATAAGATTTTGTAAAAAAATGCAATGTAATATTCATGCAAACATTTTAAAACCTTCTAAGCATATTTAAAATTATCAGAAATTTCATCAAATGTGAATAAAGTAAATTATAAATGCACTCACGATTTTGTTTGATTGCTTTTGACGGCAAATTGCTTATCGATTTCTTTTTCTTCGAAGAGTTTTTCTAACAAATTACAGGAACAACTATATTTAATAAATGGACACACACTGAATGAATTCTTCAAAATGATCAGAGCATATCAGCGACTTCGAAGGCTTGAAAAAATCTATACCAAAGCTATCAACCCAAGTTGGGATTGTTGAAAGGAAAATAAGAAAACATTTTATCATGACAGTCACTCTTGTGTTTCCCATTAAAGCATCCATCAGCACACCAGTATTTCCTCTGTTAACACATAATAAGAGGAAAGAAAATGACTCAAAAATTATAAATTCAAATGTAAACTGAAAATCCGCTTCATACTTGGCGGAGAACGTTAATGGCAGACTGATTGACGAAAGCGGTGCGGATGAATCTTAAATGCCATGTGGAAGAAGTACGTGACATGTGACTTTTACGTCACATGAATTGACCCCATTAAAAATTATCTTTATGGAATAGTGCATCGCCAAATGCGAATATCGGAAAGTCCAGGTCACTCCCATGAAGTGGAGCGGTGACTTCGCACTTTTCAGTAAAGTCACCGCTCCGATAAATTTCAGTGATATGCAATTCAATGATAACTCCAAGAATAACCGAAAAATTCACTTTTCAACAAATTCACAGATTTCTCCTTTTCTGTTTTATTCGAGAGATTCCATTGGACAGATCGTATCGATTGTTATTTTCTATCGTGATGCAAGACCTGTAATTGGAATATCACCAGTAAGATTGCATTAAGGATTTGAATCACATCCCTCTTTGAAAAGTATTGATCACTGGTATTTGTGACTTTTTGATATTGGTTACGTAATAACCGCTCGTAAAATATTCGTCATCCCTACCCCAAAACGTTGATGCAAGACAACATAACAATCAGAGAAGATCCCATAACTCAAATCCTGTAAACTCCATATTTAAATCAAATGAAATTCCACAAGAGTTAATCGCCGAGTTGGAATACGTATATATTATTTTAAACGACGTTCCTGTTAAAGCTTTGGTTGATAGCGGAAGCGTGTTAATGATTATTAATTCTAATTATGTAAAGAAATTAAATTATGTAGGTTGTAGCACAAAAATTAAATTAGCGAAAGTTCAATTGTCAATCTTCCGTTACTGGCGATAAATATTAGTGTCATGTTGATAAAAATTAGAAGCGAAAAAAGTTTTAGCAGCTGCAGATACAAATATTTCTTTTGAATGTATTATACCATCTGATAACTATTTAGATCTTAAAAATACTTTTTTCAATAAAAATCCTCCAACTGAATGAGTTTCTGAAAATAAATCCGAGCGTGAGTCATAAAGTGAAAAAAATACCAAAGTCGCATAATTCCTTCTGTTAATACAGGAAACGAATCGAATAAATTAATTCGTGAGAATAAAAAAGAAACAAAACATATTTCTTCTCATTCTGCTTGTTGTATGAAAAATGATAATAATTCACCTTCCCTTCTAAATGAAAATAAAAGTATTACTACTCGTTCGAAAAGGAATACTGGCTCTGAATTTTATTTACAGAGTGATGATATATCTTTGAATAAAGATAAATTTGTTGATGTTAATTTAATAACTGATACTTGTTTTGAGAAGAGTTTTTCTGAAGTAAATTCTGAATGGTTAGTGAAGGAAGTATGCACAAACGTTTTAAAGGTTTATTCTGAAAATGATCTTGATATAGGATATTTATCTGATAAAAATATGAAAGATCATGTAATTAATTTAATTTCAACTTAATCTCCAAATAAAATCCGTACAACAGATTTGCAAATGTCTATTAATTTAACTGATGACATCCCTGTAACCTCACCGGTTCGTAGACTTGCTCCCATAAAAAAACAAGTTACAAAACAAATCGAGGAATGGCTTGCCCAGGGTATCATTGAAAAAAGCTATTCTGATTATGCGTCTCCAATTGTCTTAGTGAAACGCAAAAATCGTGTATTTATTTCCGTTTTTTTAACAAAAAAAAAAAAAAAAAAAAAAAAACAATCAAAGATAAATTTCCTCTACTAAACATAGAAGATATTTTTGATAAGCTACACTCAGGCAAAAATTTCTCCACATTAGATCTCAAAAAGGCTTACTTTCATATAGATTTGACTCCAGGCAGCAGAAAGTACACGGCTTTTATTAGCCATGAAGAATTATTTCAGTTTTAAAAAATGTTGTTTCGGACTTATGAATGCACCTGCTATGTTTCAACGTGACGTTCAAGTAATTTTTCAAGAATTAATACATGACAGAACTTTAATTGTTTACTTGGATGATATTATCATCCCCTCCCAAACCATTTCTGAAGGTATTCAAAAATTGGTACACGTCTTACACATAGCCTCTGAATTTGGCCTACAGTTAAATCTAAAAAATGTCAGCTTCTGAAAAATTAACTTTCTTGGCCAAATTATCGAAAATGGACAAATTAGACTATCAACTGAAAAAACTTCAGCAGTACTAAATTTTCCTCAACCACGTAATGAAAAACAAATCCAAAGTTTCTTGGGTTTAACGGGATATTTTCGGAAGTACATCAAAGATTATGCTTTAATAGATAGACCTTTAAGCGATTTACTTAGAAATGATGTAACATTTGAATTCGGTCCCCCTCAAATAAAAGCTTTTAGATCCAGTTTTACATCTGTACAAACCAGGTTCCAAACTGGAACTCCATGAAGATGCTTCCAAATTGGATTACGGTGGAATCCTTCTTCAAGCTGACGACGATGATAATTTACATCCCATAGCTTATATGAGTAAAAAATCAACATCTCAGGAAGAAAATTTATCGAGCTATGAACTATAAGTTTTAGCTGTTATTAAAGCATTCATTAACAAAATTCCGTACATTTAGGGACTTTTGTTAATTCGTTCGTTCTGTAATTGTTTGTTTTTCCGTACATTACATATTAGGAACTAAAATTAAAATTGTCACTGACTGCTCTGCGTTCAAACAGACTATTACTAAAGATTTTGGTAATGAGATAGTACATCGCTCAGGCAGTCAAATGCGTCACGTTGATTCACTTAATAGATACCCAACAGGCATGACTGCACTTTGTGATGATTTAACAACGCGAGCGCAAGTGACACAGATGTCAGATGAATCCATTAAAAAAAATTGAAAGAACTATGTAAAGATAACAACCAAGTTGATTTCATGGTACAAAATAACATTTTGTACAAATAGCAGGACAACCTTCGTTTGCTTGTAACACCTGGACTAATGAAACTCGAAATAATTACGAACGCGCATTCAAAAGGGCACTTCGCCATGGAGAAAACTAAAAACATTATGGAACGTGACTATTATTTCCCGAATATGCAAAAAAGTATTGAATCGGAAATACAGAACTGTTTCGAATGCATCCTAGTCAACCCGAAAGCGTGGTAAGCCTGAAGGGTTCTTACATCCGATTCCGAAGGAAAACTTTCCTCTAAGTACTTACCATGTTGACTTTATGGGACCCTTAGTGTCAACCAATAAAAATTACAATCATATTCTCAGCTCAATAGATGCGTTCTCAAAGTTTGTTTGGTTATATCCTGTTAAAGGTATCACTTCAAATGATGCAATTACGAAACTGCAGTTGCAGGAAGCAGTATTCGGAAATCCCATGAGTATCAACACGGATAAAGGTTTCGCCTTTATCTCCAAGGAATTCACAGACTATTGCTCGAATCAAAATATAAATCACATTCAAATTACCACAGGAATACCTCGAGGGAATGGACAGGTGGAAAAGTTTCATGGAACTCTTATTCCCCTGCTTTCCAAACTTTCCATCAATGATCTCACGAAGTGGTACACTCATGTTCAAGCAGCACAACGTGTATTTAACTATACTGCTCCACGGTGTACAAAATTTACTCCTTTCGAACTCATGATCGGTGTGAAAGTGAGGCATAAAAATGACCAGAAAATTCTCGACATCCTACAGGAAGAATATGAGCAATTGGTCATCGACAGCCGCGAGGACATCCACGAAGAAGCGCGATAGAATATCTTGCGCTTTCAAGAAGAGAATGAAAGAGCTTACAACAAACACAGGAAGAAAGTTACTCAGTATAATCCAGGTGACTTAGTGGCCATACAGAGGACCCAGTTCGGCAGTGGTTTGAAGCTTCGCCCGAAGTTCAATGGTCCCTATCGAATTACAGCCAAGAAGCCACACGAGAGGTACACAGTGAAGAAAGCGGGAATCCGCGATGGCTCCAACCATACCTCTACAGCAGCAGATTATATGAAACCTTGGTCTACAACTGCAGAAAGCACCTGCTTTTTTTATGTTTTGCAAAGATCTAAAATTTTCTTTGAGTTTTTCAGATTCTTTCTCAGATTGACGAGGACGTCAAGTTCATCAGTACGACTGATTATGGTGTTCGGAGTGACATCCTGACGGCGTTCGCGTCATCACTCAACAGCCAATAAGAAGCTATCTGCTTCCCGCCATCAAAACTGTATTCAGTAATATAATAGCGTTCATCTATGTAAAGCGGCCCAGCCGTTCGTCCAGTTCATTAAATCGTTTATGTTAAATTAGTGTGCGATTCTTATAATATGAGCCATCTCTAAGCATTCATCTCAACCGGGCTTTCCCCTAGGACCCGTGAGAGATATTTGATTTGATATATAATCCCATTAGTAGAGACCTGTTTTTCGAGCCAGAGTTAACATGTCTCTACACACACACATATATATATATATATATAATACAGTGAAAGATGTCCCATTAAATTTTCCTCTTATCACTATTATTAAAGGATATGCTATTTTTGTATATATTTCTTTAAGCAGGATATATTTTATAGGCAGGATACTATTTGTAAATTTTTTGATGTGGAAATCGTTCTAAGCAACCTACAGGGCTAGGCATATACATACATACACTGGTGTGCAAAACTCAAGCAACAGGTATGTTTTTTGCCATAACTTCCCGAGAAATCATCTGAGAGACATGAAATTCAGAAATGAGATACAGCATCTTGTTCTGAAAGAATGACGAAAGCATAGTTGCGCAGAAATGAATACAATGCATACAGTATGGAATCAAACAAAAAAAAAAGGCTTTATTGAACTCATAGTATCGTTACACATGATTGTCTGTCCAAGAGGAAGAACAGCAAGCAGATGTTCCTTAGTATGGGATATGCCCTCCCCTTACTGCAATGGTTGCTTCGCACCGTCTCCCCATACTCAGCACCAGATTGTCCAACAGTTCTTGAGGTAAGAGTGCCCATTCCTCAATCAGCATCTGTTTAAGTTGTCGAGTGTTCCCAGGAGGATGTAATCGTGCCGCAAGGCGTCTCCCCAAAGCATCTCACACATGTTCTATCGGATTAAAATCAGGAGAGCACGCCGGCCAATCTGTTCGAGTGATATCTTCACTTTCCAGGAGCTCCTCAACAGCATGAGTCCTGTGTGGTCGTGCATTGTCATCCATAAAAACGAAGTCTGATCCAATGGCACCCCGGAACAGACGCACATGGGGAAGGATCATTCTCCTGACAATAGCGATCTCCAGTTACAGAACCTCTGTCGAAAACGTGGAGCTCAGTCCGCCCGTTCATCATAATACCTCCCCAGACGACAACTCCAGGACCACGGAAACGGTCTCTTTCCGTGATGTTACTGGGATGAAACCGTGTCCCGACCTCTCTCCGAATCAACTGGTGTTGGGAATCGCTTGTGGCACTAAAACGACTCTCATCTGTAAAGAGGACACGACTCCTTTGATGAGATGTCCAGTTTTTGTGCTCCCTGCACCACTCCAAACGGTGCCGCCGGTGGGAAACTGTCAAAGGGATGCAGCGTTCAGGACGGCGAGCGAATAGGCCACCTTTGTGAAGGCGTCTGGACACATTAAAACGCGACACTTGTCGCTCCGTTGCTGCACACAGTTGCTGAGCAATGGCGCTTGCTAACTGGTTTCGGGTTCTTTTCGCCTGCAGGACGATATATCGGTCATCCACTGCAGTTGTTTTCCTGGGGCGGCCACCACCAACCTTTCTCACAGCTGTACCTGTGGTTTGTAAGGCTTTCCAAGCGCGCGAAACGACACTTTTGTTGATTCCGAACTCTTCAGCTACACTGGTCACACTACGCCTCTCCTCCAGCTTTCCGATCATTCTTCCACGTGTGAAATCGTCCAGGTGATCTCTGCTAGCCATATTTCACGAATTAACTCACGTGCACTTGCAGCGAATGTCTTTAATTGCGTCTCCGTCCTTCCTTTTATTGTAGTGTTGAGCTGCGCGCGCCTTCCGCACGTGTTTTGCGTACGCTCACGTCGCCTGTGACGTTTTGTTCCTGATATTTGCATACGCATGACCTTTCTCTTGAATTACGTGTTCATTGTACTGATCGCAAGAACTCCTTTTCTGCAATTTCATGGCTATTTGCTTAAAATTTTCGTTGTTGCTTAAGTTTTGCACACCAGTGTATTATGTAATTAATCTTGATGTGTAGTCACTTCCTTTAAAAAAGGTTTTTTCAAAACTTTAATTTAAAACTTGTCGATATGTTAATACTTTTCCTCAATGGCTTTGAAGCCTCTTATAGCTCAAAGCAGTTCTCAGATGATTTAATAATCTTTTAATGATATCAATTTCATTACATAATATGTTTCTCATTAATTTTAATAATTTTTCGTAAATATTTTTATAAATCTCTTTTATAACAATACCACCCACTGTTATAATACTTGCTTTTATGCATTGATACGTTATTTGATATAGTTTTGTGTAAACAGTATTGCTGCTGTGAGTGCGAATATGTTTCGAAAAATAAAATCAGGATGGAGAAATCATGTCTAAAATATTATCATGGTACGATTTTTTGGAAAAGGTTCGAAACTTCTGTGAATTTTTTATCCTGGTTTTTAGAGGTCTGTCGTTATATGGAAAGAAACTAAACAAAACAAAAGACACTTCCACAAAGTAAAATTTTAAAAAAATGTTTATTACTCAAATATATATAGGGTTAATTACGCAGCAAAATTATGTTTTTATCATGAATTTTTAAATTTGATCTTTTATACATCATCCTTAGCCATTTTCGTGCGTTTAAAGCAATAAATATATCTCCAGTTAACTTCCAAATAAAATATCTTCTCCTATAGATCAATTTTCGTTACTTACAATAAGGTTCTCTGTCAGTTGTATTGAGATAAAAGTTGAGTGACCTATCAGAATGAATTTGTTCAGCATAGTGGATGGAATGAATTCCCAGAGGAACACAAAGTTTTCCCGTATTAGAGCCACAATCTCCACATTTACCTTCCATGTAATTTTCCCAGTTATCGCACTGGATAGCATTAAGTACACAGTGATGATTCATAATGCTTGATATAAAAAGGTCAATTGCACGGCCGTGATTACACATCAAATCGTGCAAACCATCCGCATCTGGAAAAAAACAATGATTACCTCGTAAGGATAAAACATGAAATATATCCAACATCAAAAAGAGTTAAAGGTATGCAATAGATATAATTCGGTATATTAATAAAATAACACTTTCGCGTTTTTTCCCCCTTCCATATATCCATTGCATGCAACAGTTTAAAAAAACAAATCAGTCCACGAGAGGATATCAATAAGTAAGGCACACAAAGTTGACAGCAATAATAAATGATGCAATGATTGATAATATGAAACGGAAAGTTTTCGACATTCATGTTAAGGCATTTTCCTCAGTAGTGGATCCATTTGAAAATCCAGGTCTTCTAGCACGTTGTCGAATGCGATTGGGCTGCTATCTTATGGCCTGTTTGAGATCGTCACCAGAGTCACGTGTCTAACCGCCGTGGAACCGCTTCATAGGCCCAAACAGATGAATATCTGAGGGTTCCATCCCCGGAGTAAACCATTTTTCAAAATTCAATGAAAATAAATAAGTGCATGATTATGCAACTGCATCATGATTCTGTCCTTTTAATAACTTTTTGTGATATGTATATTATCCCCAATAATAGACTAAGAAAGTCTCTCTTAAACACCGGTCTTAGGTATGCAAAAACGGCGTATGTCAATAAAATTTCCTTTTAATATCTCAGCAAATTTTAGAGATAAAAAATGAAAATTTGTGATAGATGTTTTACTCATATTTACTCATACGAAAAATATTTTACTCATTCCCTTTTTTTTTCTTTAGGAGACCTTATAAAAATTTGATTTTTATAACTTTTTTTTCGACAGAAGCGGAAATACCATTTTCACATATTCGGATTCCTTACTTAATAAAACTTTGCAACTGACAGTACACGCCTAGATGCCATAATGAAGGGAATAAGCACTTGTTCTAAATTTTCTTGAGACATTTGGCATAATATTCATGAATCAAGAGAAAAAGCGTGCTCAATAAAATGCCAAAGCATTTGCAAATAAACAGGTTTGTGAAAATATTTTTTGTTTGGTTCATATTTTGATATAACGTTACATCCATGCTAATGTTCTTTTAGGATTTAATAAAACTGTTGAAGTTCAGTATTTGAATTTAAATCTTCGATGATAGCGTTCGTTAACAGAGAGAAAAAGGCATGTACCTTAAATATTACGAATATAAAAAAAGACCGAAAGTCTGTAGTTAGAAAATGCAAAAAATGTTTGTTGTTGCACTTTAAAAAGTACGATTTTAAAGTCGGTCGATAAAATATGTAATAATACAATAGAAATGAACCTAGTTATAAAAGAAATAAAATTTTATTTCATGAACACGAACTACAAAAAATCAGTAAAAAAAAAAAAAAACGCACATAATATGGTAACTGATTTCATTAAAGTTTTAGAAGTGTTAAAATATGACATAAAGATATTTCCTTTATAGATGTGCAACAATTTTAAAAGATTGTGTTTAAAGGTAAATTATTGCTTACCCATTTTAAATTTTTTATTTTTATTCTATGAAATAAAAGCAAAAATGAAAATATGTAAAAGAATATTTTACCTTAGCGTGATTTTGCTAATTTTGATATTAATATTAGCAAAATCACGCGAATGATATTGAGATTAAACATTGAAACAGGATTAACATCTTCACACACACAAAAAAACGGATTCAAATTTTGTTTAACTTACCTGCGAGAAATTGATGATGAATTAATGAAAAATTATATAGTAATGGGAGTGATGTCAGCTGAAAAGTTTAATTTTTGAATTTTAAGATGGCGTGAAAATAATTTTTGTGTTGAAATTTCTCATACTTATGGCAGAAAAAAAAAAGGAAAATCATATTTTCCTCCCTTTTGAAAGAACGCAGAACTCTTTTAATGGTACAGTAACTTTTTTCAAGTAATAAGGAAAATGTGCGCTAAATTTTGACCGTATTCATCATTGGGTATAAAATTAGTGAATTTCAAACAAACAATGGTGCATACAATTTTATATACAGAGATAATTCAGGTTCATTCTTCGTTAAATTTGCTTGCAGACTTTCTCTATATTATCCAAATGTTATTAATGATAATTCTAAATTTTACTGGGCAACAAAATTATTCAATTTTGATAGAATGTGTACAGAAAGAACAATTTTTGTAGAAAATAATGTTTTGTGTTATTTTAAAAGTGTAATTGCACTTATTTATTTTGCAATCATCTATTTATACGGCGTGAAAACGTAACAACTGGCATCCGAGATGGGATTAGTTATTGTAAAATTTAATAAAAGAAAAAAAAGGCTGAATAAATACTGTCATCAGTAGTATATTTTAAAAATCGTTTAAATACCCCGAGGTTTATTAGCAGCGGATAGACAAGATGAAAATGAGACGAAAGTCCAATTTTTAATGACTGAAAATAAAATTCAAATTTTCAAGCACTGGTTGGCAACATTTTTAATTTACTTTTGGATACGACTGTTGGAACGGATTTAGAAACGGAACTTTTTGTTCAAAATGAATATTAGGAGAGGATTTTGAAGCCATAATGCTTAATCTGATAATTCTCAGATCATTAATAATATATCTTCATGGTATAAATGGCAGAAAACTGAACTGAAAAATTTAATGTTGATTAACGTAATGGCTCGGTGTTTTTTTTTTTTTTTTTTTTTTTTTTTTTTTTTTTTGGACTCGGTTTTCAAGAGAACATAACGATCCGAGTCTGTCTCTTGATGACAAATTAAACACTTAATTCAATTTACTCAAGAAAGATCTAAATATAGAGAATTAATAATGACTTTTCCAATGAAATTAAATGCTTATCAAGAAGATATGTTAAATGAAAAGTTTTGAAAGACTGCGTAAGGCGGAGATTCTTGTAATAAAAGTAAATGAAAAATGTGCATTAACGTGGGACTTTTGGCAGTTCCTGTAATATTATCCAAATTATTTGAAAATACATATTTTTAACGATTACAACAAGCAGAAAGTCTAAACATTTTTTCTAATTAGCCAATTGATTGATTAAATATAATATAGATGCTTTATTTTTTTAGCTGTAGAGAATATTGAGGAACATGGTGTTAATGTTAAGTTATCATACAAAAATTTTTTGTCTTTGCTTCTTTCCGAAAGCTTGAAAATTTTTCCTTGTAAATTAGACTTTTATATATTTTTGTATAACTGAAAATCAAACCTCATCGTACCTCAGTTAAAAGTCCTTTGACAATCAAGAAGCGGAGCAGCTCCCGTATACGGCCTAGTGGCGCCATTTTTTTCGCCAAGAAGTCGCCAATAATGCGTGTTTAGGATGTTGTGATTCTTAACCGGAAGCTTTGAAGCCACATTAGGCTTATTTCCAAGACTGACAAAATGCAATAGACTATAAGTCAGGGGGTGGCGATGACCTCTTTTTATTTTAAATAATTCAGATAAATGTTGTGATTATTGACTAATTTTTGAAGCCATGTTAGGCTTAATCCTAGGACTGACAAAATACACGAACATAAGTCAGGAGGAGGTGGGTATTGAAATATTTATGATAAAGATCCAAATGAAACTATTTGTTTAATTATACGTATAATGAAGCATGATGAAATGATCACTTGCTTTTATGTATAATGAAATGCTCAAAATTAATATTAAATAATTATGACGAAATTATTTTTTGCTCCGATTTTTAAATATGATTTCTTAATTTTATGCTGAATATGTTCTCATGATATATAAACATTGATATTTTTTTCATTTTAAAAGCATAGTTTATAAAAGTTAATAGCTGTATATGTGAGTTGCTCCTTATAAAAACACATAAAAATACTGAATATGTTCTAAGGTTTAAGGTTACCATAAAGAAGAATACATATGCAAGCAGAAATTATCGTTTATCCGCCAAATTTCTCGCCAATTTGGCGGAGGCCGTATACGGGAGCTGAGCCCAAAAAGCTTATTTTTAATCGGAAACGAAATTTATTAAATGTTATTCATTCAACGTTGAAAAAATTGTTTTGTGAAATTAAATTTAAGCATGTTGTCGATAATGTGCTAAAATGCATAATAAATTTCAGACAGATACGCACATTTTTTCATATAAAAAATTACTTTAAAGATCATAGTTACCAAGTGTCGGATGTGAGAGGAAAGATAAGACTGCTGAACCCATGTCCGGACACCCCGGCTGAAGGTGGCCTCCATTAGGGAAGAAATCAAAATGGGCTATGCTGTTTACCAAACCAAAACCTGAGCATAAAGAAAATGGACAAGAGATTCAAAAATATCCAATCCATGTCAGTATCTAAGCAGTTACATTTTTCTTAACCTTATATTTTTCGAAAGTGGTTTCCCTTAATTATGCTAAATTTTTTTTATTCTGAGGCGTTACGCCAGTCGGCATTAACATTTAAAAGCTCAATATCAATTCTGTGATTTTAACCCTTGTGATTATATTATGCTATTAATAAAATAAAGTAATTAAAAAATCGATAGCATCATATTGTTTTACCTCATTTTTATTGACCTTATAATGTCTTGTTATTGAATTCTGCAAAGGAAATGCTGCGATTTTTGAACTATCGAGTTATACCGATATTTAAAACGCTTGTAGCGTTTACATTCATTCATATCCAAGAATAAGAAATATTTATTTTGAAGTGTCTGCGTGATTATTAGTTAAAATTCAACTAAACAGCTTTTTGTTGAAAGTTACATAAATTCTAATCAGTTCACTCCAAAGAGACGTTTAAATATTATGAGTTCAAATCTGAATTATTTAAAAATTTGCGTCTATTAATGTAGCAATGAACTGTAGAAATACTATTGGTTATTTCAGAATAGACGAAAAGAAAAGGATGTGTCAAAGGGCAACAAAAAAAAGGGGGAAGAGATTGGAGTCATTTCTTATACCTTGGAATCGAGTTGGCGCTGCATTCGTGTGGATGGCATCGACAAAAAGGGCATCGCCCCTGTCCAGACGTACGATAGGTTCCACATTGGAGAAGTAAGGACCGGCGGGGTCCATTGCTGGAATAACAATAAAATTATTTTCCTTAGATTTGGAGAATATTTTTTGGTCACAATCAGATGAAATGGCATGCAGTTGGGTTTCAAATTATAAATATCTCTCAATATTTTAATACCTTTCCTCTCTCATTCAGTTCCAATTTAAAACAAACACTAAATCAAATTAATTTGTAATTTTTTAGATTAATAAAGAAAAATGATTGCTGTTTCTTGAGATAGGGTAATACTTTGAAACATAAAAACAAAGAATTATAATGAATAAATGAAAATAAAATGTTTCATTTTCACATTATTGAAAAGGCAGATGTAAAGTAGCAAGTTCATCGGCTGCAATGCTGCAAGCGATAACTAGAGGAAGAAGGTTGTTTGAGCCATATGCCTAGATGCTATAAAACATAGCGCATTTCTTTACGCATTTTTTCTTTTTTTCTGTTTAAATATATCATAGTATAAGGAATTTTTCACAAAACTAAAACAGAAATAAAAAGCTTTTTTTCGTACAAAAAATATAAGCGCAGGTAAAAGTGAACGGAATGTATATGTGCGTTTCACTTTGCTGGATGTTACAAAAGCAACTTCTTTTCCTTTTCATTCAATTTTCGTGGATCTGCACTCTATCACTGAATATAATACTGTTAAAAAATAACAATTTAATTTTTAGGTGATATTTTGGCGTGGTGTGGAAATTTAAAGAGAGAAGTGTTGTTTCAAGTATCGCCATCATCACTGTTCAAAATGATGCGAATCCTCATGTGAATTCAAAATGAGATTTTTAACTCTCTAATGAAAGCATCTTTTTCAATGCCAATTTAATTATACTTTAGCGATCGTCATGACTAATATTTAGGTCAGAAAATGAATGTAATAAAATTACCTCATTGCGCATAAATGCTTTGTGTGGAAAAAAAAATAGAATATTTTTACAACAATGCAAATGATTTTGTATCAACTTGAGAACCAATACGCTACCAAATACGCGAAATAGGATGAGAATTGGTGAAATGTGTGAGTTTATTACAACTAAACAGGTAACTTTTAAATAGAAAAAAAAAGTATTACTGGCTTAATTTAAAAAAAAAATCTGATAAAAATCATGAATAAAAAGAACATAATATTATATCGTGTGATTTTTTCTTCCATGTGTGTGTGTGTTTAATTAAGTGATATGGAGTACCTGTTATGCGTCCTAAGGATCTGAGTCGCTTCCCGGCATATCCTGCAATATGAGAGCCCAAGCTGTGACCAATGATGTGGACAGATTCTGGCGCAATTCCTGTTCTCTTCTGGAAAAGTTATGAAACACTAAATATCTAAACAACAGCATCTTTAGGAGAGATGATTTTTAGTGTTTCCTAGATTCATTTAGCCCAACCTGCTTTTATGTTGTAGAACGCCATATTCCAATTCCAGTTAGATTAATTTTGTAGTAATTTTCCAAACAATAATAATGAGTAGTATTTTTTTTTATTCTCCCTCTTGAGAATTATATATAGAAAGAAAGTATTGTAATCCTCAATAAATTCGACTTCGAGATTTTAATGAATCTCTATGTTTCACCCTTTTCTGGGTGCGAAAACCACATTTTAAAATCATATCTGTATGTCGATCTTTAAATCTGATAAATCTAGAATGCGATGAACTAGATAAATATAATTATTATGTAGTATTTTCATCAAATCGGCAGATTTTGATCAAATTTTGGGCGAAATGTTTAAAGAAACTCAAGTGTTTGATCGCATGTCTACACAAACTTGATTATTCAAAAATACAAATATCAAAATGGATAAAATTGAGCCCCAGATATTTCATTAAGATCGCAGACCAGCATCAAATTTTGGACCCGATCCATCGAGAGTCTGCCAATCCATGTACTTGCGAATACAGGAAACAACACCTCGTAAAACACAATACGGTTTAAACAAAAGAAATTTGGCATGTCATCTTATCGTCGACGTCATATGTCTGCCTCAAGTGCCAGCCCCGATAGGTTAAAAGGAAGAAATTCAAATTCCTCAATTGTTTTTATTGTGTTATGAAGCGCAAAATGTCCCCTGTTCTATACGAGAAAGTGAGGGGAAAAAACATTATCAGTGATTTTCAGTAAAATTAACAGAATTATTTTATAAAGGGAGTAAAAATGTCAATTACAATAATAAAATACACATTCTAAAGCATCTGTGACATTGGCAATTAGATTTTTATCTAAATTCAAGGCATAACACGGCATAAAATTTTTTCAGTACGCCCATTTATGCAAGTTAGAGTACATTTTCAAAAAACTTAAAAAATCAACATAGGAAAAATTTAGTTAAAAAAAAAACTCTTCAGATGCATCTAGATTCAGTAATTCTTTCATTTAATCTGATTTATGTTTATCGGAAACCCGAGGATGAATGCGCCCTCCATCACATAAATATGCTTAACCAAAGTAATTAAATAAATACATTAAAATTAAAAAAACATAGAAATATCTGAGAGAATAGGTACTTTTTACCTGTAGTTCCTGAACGAAAACCGCGATTTCTGCTCCCACGACCCTCGTATTGGCAACTGCTTGTTCGTACAACGATCCATCTCCACTCGCCCAGTCTACGTAGAACACGTTGCAGGGTTCATGGAACAGCAATGCATCTTTCAAGGGCTGAAAAAGTTTTTTCAACGGAAAAAGGTTTACAAATTAGCAGACTATCTGTAAATTGCAACTTGTAGAATTCAAAATCGTGTGAAGCGCTTTACAAGCAGATCGTTTTGCTTAGAGCTATTAAATCTGGCAGGTAATGGCTTCTTAAAGCTTTGTGTTTGCTAGGAAAGGAATTTTCAAACTTTTAAGTACTAATCAAAATTTTAGGGTTCTTCCCTAATAATTTCGCAGCATCTAATTGCAGAGTAGTCACTATTAGACAAATTCAAAATAAATAAATAAATAACTTTTCGGTGATAATATTAATATTACCATATAATTTCCATATAATAAAATTTTCAAAATATTTCTAAACGTATTTATATGAATACAGGGTGATAGTGGTCTTTTAAGTATTTTAAATTCAAAACGGAGTTTTATATAGCCAGGGAAGTAACGTGTACTTATAGTAAAGTAACAAATTTATTGAGGTAGGTTGGTGGTAAAATAAAGAAGTTTAAAAAAAATCACGAAAAAAATAAAGCAGATCAGTCAAAGAGTCCACTTAGAAAAATCTACCCTATGTCTTAATAAAAACATAGGAAAACGCTTCATGGCGTAATCTTTAAAATTGGTGCAGATATTTGCAATTAAAATTATGATCATTTCGTGACATGATGAAAGGCTTTCTCTAAAATTAAAAAATGCATTATCCGGTATATCCCCCCGCCTCTCCTCCGAGGATGTTTTCCAAATTCATTTTCATCATTTTTGTTTACATTTTTCGTTGCTTCAATTTAATTTCGCCGTTGCTTAGTTCAAAAAAAAAATGCTGTAATCCGTCTCAATAAATTCAGCATAGTCATTTTATTATAGGTGGATATTACTTTGTTGACTATACGAGACATAGTTTTGAATTTAAGGAGCTTAAACGGATTTTACCACCCTCTTTGTCTCTCTCTTTCTGTATATATTATTAAAGTGCAAGCATTTGAAAGACTGTAAAAGAAAAACTACTTGGAGTATGTTGAAGAAATTTGGTATATGTTGCAACAACATATACCACATTTTACACGGGGAAATGAATTGCACACATTTACAACACGGGGAAATGAATTACACACAAAAAAAATGAGTTCAACGTTTTGTCATAGATGGGGTTTTTTAATGACAATATTTTATACATTGTAATTATAACATTTTTCTTTGTTAAAATATGAAATGCGTAGTGTATTTCAATATTTTTACAGTATGGGATCCTTCAAGTCCTATCAAATGCTGTAGACGCAAGACAGCGCGATCCACAGTAGCACCTAATGTTTCCTGTTGAATTTCTAGGACATGCCTAGTAATGCTGCTTTTTAAAGAAACAACAGCATATAGCATATTTTAAATATCCCCATAGCCAGAAATCGCAAGGATTCAAATCAGGTGAACGAGGTGGCCACGCATTTTGGAAACACCTGCTAAATATACGATCCTCACTAAAAGTTCGGTGAAGCAGTTGTGTAACACAATGAACTATGTGAGGTGGTGCTCCATCTTGGATGAATATTGCTGAATCGAGGCAGTTTCTGTCTTGCAAAGCAGGGATTACATTACTTTCTAAAACCTGAGTGTAACTAGCGCCTGTTACGGTGCAACGAACTAGCCCTGTTGGTGCAAGATTTTCGGAAAAAAATGGACCAATAATAAAGTCAGAAGTCAGACCACACCAAACTGTAACAAACATTGAATGCAAGGATTTCCCAAAAACAGTATGTGGGTTGTATGGGCTCCATATCCTACTGTTATGGGTGTTGACTTGTCCAGATAAAGTAAAATGCGCTTCATCAGTCCACAAAATCTTTCGAATCTATGATTCGCCTTCATCAAATTTGACACGAATGAAGTAGGCAAAATCAATTCTTTGTTGTGGATCGCATGGTTGCAAGTGCTGCAAAATTTTAATTTTATACAGATAGCGTCTAGCGTCTTAAAATGTAGCGCAAGGTTTTGCGTACTGTCGCCCAGAGTTTTAATGTCCTTGCTGCACTACTAGCGCTTACAGGTCACTGATCCACTAACCCTAAATCAATTGTTTCCCTAATCTCTTCCACAATTTTCTGATTCACAGATCTTCTTCCTCTAGTTCCAGGGAGAACTTCGAGATCTCCTGGTGGTTCCTTAAAGTTGTTAATCACTTTCTTTAAGCCATTCGCAGACATCAGTCCCTTTCTCAAATATTTAAGATGGCGATATTCTTTCAAAGCAGCACTATAATTGCTATTCTTTTGGTAATAACATTTTACTAACAGAGCACGTTATACCTTTGACAAAGGCATGGCTATAGTTTAAATATACATGATTTTTATCATCATAATGATTTTAAAATTGAAGTGGTATTCATTTTAGCATAGTACAGAGCAAAAACAACGTTTTAATAGTCTACAACGCCATCTATTGCAAAAAAATGAACTAAAATTTTTTATTGTGAAATTCATTTACCCATGTTGTAAATATATTTTATATAAATGGCTGTGTTTAAGACTGTCTTATGGGATTTATATATCACCCTCCCTCCATTGCCCTTCTGTCCCTAGGCCAATGGCACTATGCAGTTTTCCCCCTTACTATCAAGATGAGTTTCACTACCAGTAATATGCCTACGAGGATCCTTATTCTTGGCTTACCATTTTCCAGTGAGGGGCCACTTTACTCATGTAACCTGGCACTATAAATTTGGTGCTGATATGAGGATTGAAGCCACTACGATCCAAGTAGTCCAGACTGTTGTCGAGATTACTGAAGTTCATGGGAACCCTGGGGAAATCACGGGTGAAGAGAGCAAATCTAGTGTTGATACTCTCTCTGTCATCTGGCAGCAGGCTGATAGGTCTTTCCAAAAAGTTGAAGAACGGTGCAGCGGCACTGAAACATCCCAGGCCGTCAATGCACTTTTCTCTGGTGAAAAAACTCTCAACTGAAAAAAAAAATCACGTTTTGTAAGAAATTCTATTACTACTTTATTTGAAGTTTCGAACTTGTATACTTATTTGATTGTTATATTGTTCTGCATTTAGAATGAGTAATAGGCATTTTTAATCCAGTAGTTTGTTTTCGTTAAGGCAGTTGATTTGTAAATCAATCAAAAAATCTTCTTGCCTTCTAATTTTTAACATCAATTTTTAATTTTAATTTTGTCTACATCAACACTAACAGCAATGACTTGACGGAATAAGTTAACAGATAGCACTTTAATTTAAACAATAATTTTTTTTTACTCATTTCAGAATTTGTCTGAACATCAATCATGTATCAACTTTATCGGATATTTATTCCACTATTTTAATAATAATTGTTTACATAGAAAAAAACGTTAGAACGCTTATGCAAGCTTTTGAAATCAAATACTAAGAGAGGGTACAAATATAGCATTACTGCCCGGGGCTTTTTATTTTTGCTGAAGTAATGATGACATTGGGGAAGATCACTTGCCTTCATTATGACACTGGATATTTTTTTTACATGACAGAAATTGATACACATAAAATAATACATTTTGAATTGAAAATATGCATGCTAGGAAAGTTGAATAAAAGAAACGCTGAAATTAGTTTGGATTAAATTATAAATTAAGAAATTGGAAAACATGCTTGAGATATAATTCTTGTTACAGTAAGGCATATGCCGATAGGAAATGAATTATGTAAACAATGTGGGATGCAAGCAATGAACTGAAAAATAATAACTGATTGCAAAAATAAATTATTCCGCCTTTGGAGGAAGCATTTAAATATATATTTATTGTTATGAGGAGCATTCTATTCAAAGATTGTCAAATATTTATTATTGTTTGGTAAATAATTTTCAAATATGCAATCCTAATAATTATTTTTCTGAGAAATAATTTAATCAAAAATTCTTTTTCAAAACACACTTGTATTAATGTACTTAAATCAAGAAATGTTTGTTTTAAATATTTTCTTTTTAATCATTCATTTATAATTATAAGTGTTATTAAAACTTGAAATAAATTTTTGTAACACATTCACTACCAGTTAGTACCACTTATATGGAATCAGAATTAAATTGAATAAATATATTAATTAATAATTAAGCTTTAAAAAAGGAAATGAGTGTAATAACATGAAGAATTTGAAAACTTTAGTATACCAGATGAGTGTGGAAATGATTACAAAATTGCATTTTAATAATCACGAAATAAATAAAGAAATAAAAGCATTTAAAAAGCCAGGAATTCGATACAAGTAAGTTACCATCTCTCTTTGCGATTTCGGACTTCACCGCCCCGAGCAGAGCCGAGACGACGAAGAGACACAAGAATCCTGGAACGATCCGCTCCATACTTCTGAATATAATCCTTTTCCGAGGTAAGAGATTCGCTCCTACGGGTCAGAAGTTTTTATAACATCAGTTTTAACCTTATCAATTAAAGTGATAACTCTGTTTCTAGATACCTTGAAAGAGAGTTATCGTGTATTCATGGATGATGCCTTGAAAGCGAAGTGAAAATAAACACGCAGGTGGGTCAGCGGTGCCTTTTATCTTTTCAAAATCGTTTGGGCAGAGGCTTCCCTTTTCCTGTTTTGGTAAAAACTAAGCAGACAGGTCGTATCAGTGGATGTGAGATTCGGTGGAATGAGTACCAATCAGATCGATTGCAATTTCTAACAGCGATATTAAATCACGTGTGGAGTAGTGTGAAGATGTCAATCTTGCTATTGTCTCAAAACTATCTAACCTATGGATAAAAACGTAAAATTGACTTTTCATTATAGATGTTGCAACAGAACAACATATAGATTTATTGCTATACCATTAAAGATTAGCACCCTGTCAGCTCTGACAGCCCGATATCGCCCCGTTCGACTGTGGCCTGACTCAGACGCTTTTGGGGGGTTCAATGAGTTTAAATGAATGCTCGTCGAGAAATACCTTTCACCCCTCCAACTCATTGAACTGTCCCCTGAGTCAGGCCGCAGTCGAACGGGGTGATATCGGGGGGTCAGAGCTGACAGGGTTAAATACTCCAAATAAGGAGCCCCAAGTCTATATTATTCAATGTACGCATATATATTATTAACATTTGTTACGGATGAGGAAAGATAAATGAGGATGGTGATGAATGAATCTCTCCATAAATGAAGGGGAGAAATCCTGCTTTCCTGTGACTGGAAAATATTTAAATTTTTCTATCACAATTCCCGTTTTAAAGGGGCATATATTATATTTTGTGTAGTTTGTAATAGAAAAACAGGAGGATTTTTCTGAAATTGGAAATAATTTGAAATCGCAGAAAAGGAAGATACACAACTACAATATCTGCCCTTGCAAGACATTCCAGAAGTGCTAATAAGCAAATCTTATTATGTTTGAGAAATATTCTTTGCAACTTGAAACCATCAAAATTGCACGCAGAGCAGTGACGGGGAAGAAGACAGGCACATGTTAGAAAACATGTGATAAACCACAGTCTTACAGCAAAAGAAATAGTGGTGAGCGGTGGAAAATATTTTTAAAGAATAAACCCATGCCATCAATTTTCGAACTCATTTTTAATTACCCAATTGGTTCAATATTTAATTATAATTCGAAATTCGGAGTTAAAATAATATTCCCCCTTTTATCTACACTTAAGCTTTATTTTCAAAAAATATCCTATTCTCTGAGTTTCTTATATTATGACTTTAAATATAATAAATTAAAATTGCATATATTCATCTGCACATTTGGCGTGATTAAAACGTTATCAAATATTTCCTTCAGAATATAATAAAAAATAAGTGAATTAGTAAATGCAATTATTAAAAAAAAATCCTTTCCAGAAGTAAAATCCTTTTATCGCCATTTATTTTTTGTTCTATTTTATTTACCGAGCATGCTTGACACTTAATAATCTCTCACGCTTTGTATTTTATCGGACAGATGGTAATTTTCTTAAAACCTTGCTTTCTACTAACCTTGAACAAAAGTGCTTATCATATGCATATTGACCTACATAAAATTTTTGATTCCTACTGATCATATGCGTACGTGGTAGAGTTCGAATGGATACCGGAATGGACCTTAATATTTCTAAAATAACTTTGTGTGAATTGCAACTAACTTTATTGCTGTGAATTACCACTGAAAAAGCCTTTAAAAAATGGGAATTTTTAATAACCATGCAGAAATTAAGTTTATTTCATTTATATGCATGCGTGTGCATGTGTACTGGCATCCATTGAACGATCTAGGGTTTATACAAAAACCGACTTTTTGAAAAAAACCGATTTTCGAATTCAATATTTCCAAAAAACCGGTTTTAGCCGGTTTTTAAATTTTTGTCAAAAAAAAAAAGAACAGGGAAAAATATTTAATTTATATAAAATAACAAAAAACAAAATCATTATCAAAGTCAAAATATATAAAAAAAAGTTAAGGATTCATATACATATTACTTACACAAAATAAAAAAACTCAAACAAAAATTTCAAATTATATTTTTATTATTTTCACTAATTTTAATTTCTCCTAAGAAAATAGGATTTTAAAAAACGTAAAATATCCACTGAATGGTGGCTAAGTCTTGTGCTTATTTTGGAGATAATACTGCCTGAAATTGAAAATACTCGCTCTCCAGCTACTGAGCGTGATTTTATAGTTTTCATATCATCAAATAACAAATATCTAAGTTTTTTGTTCTTTTATTCGTTGCCTCAAATAATGAAAATTCAGCTTTCAGTGTCTCTGGATTTGTAAGTTTTCCTTTAGGGTCTTGAAGAAACTTATGAATTGATTTTTCCATGGCTTCCTTTAAAAAAGCATTACTCTGATGAGTAGTTTCTTCGATTTACTTTTCATCAGAATCGGTTTAAACGTAAGAATTCGGAAATATTCTAGACAATATATTTCCAGATAACTCAATAATTTAGGTTTTTGAATCTAAAGAAAGTACACTAGATTTCTTCGCTGAACTAGAAATGTTTTGTGGATTTTGCAAATGCAGCAAAAGAGTTGCTAATTCTACTTGTCTTCTTTTTTTCAATTCGTTCTTCTAAAGCATATAATAATTTGCAACTTATTTCAGTGTTCAAATTTTTTAAAACAGAAATTCAAATATACCTTCACTTGTTAATAAATTGGCATCTTGTCGCCCTAATTCTTCAGCTGCTAGACGAATCGGTTCCAACCGATAAAATTCAAAATATTTGTTTATTTTTATTGAAGAAGAGGAATATCCATACGTTCCGGAAAACCGGTTTTCTCAACTTAAAAACCGGTTTTCAAACGCAACAAATTTACTTTAAAAAACCGGTTTTTTAAACTGGGTTTGAAAAACCGTCAAACCCTGGAACGATCTATATCTTCAATGTCTAAAGCAAACAGCAGCAAATGTTATATAGTTATTATTACAATATTTTTGCGATATTGTACAATTTAATGCAGTATATTTTCACTATCGTCATCGAGGCATATTCATTTTTGGCCTCGTTTCATTCCAAGACTTCTGAGTTTAAACATGCAATAAATCTTTAAAAATTGTCTTTGAGATGACTGGATTCTGAGCACCTGAACTTCTCTTGCTTATTCTTCACTTCGCCGCTTTACACTACACAATACAATAAATATTCGTATTATTTTGCAGTCATTCAGAGAGTAATAAATATCTTTTTTAGCTGTCCTATTTCCGAAATCAAATTGCGATGCAAGTTATTTTGAATGGTAAATGAAAGGAAGGAAAGGTTGCATCTTTTTTTAAAAGGTTGTTTCTAAATTTTTCTATTTTTATTTCCAGCAGTTGCAATACGTTTTAGGAAATTTATAGATAAGCAGCTGGAAATCTCTTCACTTAATTTATTGAAGAAGAAAATGTTAAATCGACATGGAAAATTTATTTAATAGCAAACACAGACGGTGATTTTAAATTTGCGAATTAATGTTAGAGGGAAAACTGATTTTCAACTTTCTATTTGAGTAAAGTTGGCAGTTTAATATGTAGTTATATATAGTTCAACTATATATAGATAAAAAAAACACATACTAGCACAAAAGGTGGAATTATAGTCTAAGGCAAGTGCACTTGGCAATACTGAAAAAGAAATGCGTAGTATAAAGTAACATGGCTACGGAAAAAGTTACTTTATACTACACAATACAATTTTTTATTATCCTATTCGCTTCAACGCTCATCAAAGAATAACATAATTCCTGTTTATACACGCCTTAGAGTTATTTTCTGTCAGCTTTCGTCAACAATCAGCGGCATATTCTCGTTTTCGTATTTTGACGAATCTCAGCGTTTCAGGTTTCACTGCGTCAGAAAAACATATTTTTAGAATTTGGACTGTCTGTCTGTTTGCGGTTCTGCTTGTCTATAAATACAATAACTCAAAAATGTTTGAGACAACAATGCGTGCAGCATTCGTCAAGTTTGCCCATTCTGTCAAATTTTTATAGCCAGCTTTTGAAAATCTGTTCAGCAGAAGTCTCTCCGTCATTGTACAGGTAAACACAATAATTACAAAATGTAAAAAGCTGTATACATCGAATTCAGTTATACAACTTTAACATCTAGATCCGCGTAGTGACATAATATCGGTTCTGAAGCAATTCCTCCCAAATAATACCAAAGAATTTTTTAAAAAAAGAAGAAAAAAAAAAGGAGGTTTAAAAATATCAGAATTTTGAAATATATGTCTTTCAATTAAAAAAAAGAAAAGGATTAAAAAAATTAAAATTTTAAAATAGAAGTCTTTTTTACTTTAAAATATAAGATCAAATAATAATAAAAGAAATAATGTGAAAAAATAAAGAAAATTTTGTTTAATCACAATCTTTAATCATTTCTTTATCTTCTTTCACAATTTTATTTATATTATAAACATTCTTTGACTTGGTGTTATTATTTCAAATGTGTATACAATTTATTCAATTCCTCATCAGAAGGTATCAAACTCATCAAAAATTTTTCAAACAGTTATTTTTCAATTTATTTATTATTTTGAATCAATTCACAATCAAGACTTGTATCATATGCTTTTCTTTTAAAACTAAATGTATGCTTGCTAGCTTTTTTTGAAGGTTTTGATTTATTATGTGGTAGATAAATTTCTCTTTTTTTTTTTTTTCCTTCGTCATGCATTTATAATTTAGTAATAATATTACTTACAAATTTAGATTTGATTTTTTTCTCCAATATTAGTTTATATTTTTCTAATTTTAAATCATTTTAATTTAATAGTTTCAAGATGACGTCTAAGTTTGTTGAATTCTTCCATCACTTTATTCATAGGCAAATATATTTTAAAGGTTTTCCATTTTTATAAAAACATTTTCAGTGCATTTTATAGCATTTCTTATACTATGATGCTATACCGTACAATAATATAGCTTTATATCATAATGTATTTTTAAAAAAAAAATGTTTAAATATTATTTGCCTCATTATTCATTTCCTTGGAAAAATTCATTGTTTGAAACATTTTTTATAAAATATGCATTTATACACCCAACAGTCGTATCCTAAAATTTTTGAACATTTTGCAATTTGTAGTTCAATAGAAGACATATTTAATTCTTCAAATACACTCATGTACATAAATTAAGGACAATTCAGAGTCACGCGGAAATCGAACTCTAAAATACATATATCATCCGTAAAATGACTACACACATATTCAAAAATTATATGCAAATTGCAGGAAGCCACCAGATGACACCGATAGTACGTCATAATGACGAGAGTGCAAAAGAGTGATGTACAAGAAATACAGGCAAAGAAGTAAAATTGTTCGCAAGCGCTTTATAAGCCTTTCAGAGCAATAACCGCATAGTTATGACACAAAGGACGCAATTGGATGATTTTTTACTTGGTATAATTATCGGCCATCTTTAATGTGGGGGTACCCAGCTGGAAGTATCCGAGGAACTTGAAATCGCCCAGAGTGTCAGAGTGTTATTTATTTATTTATTATTATTATTGTAATTTGCTCCAAGGAGCAAAAAATCGCAATTTTTATTGATGATATCAAACATATAGCATCTTTTTTGCTATTTACCTTTTGTTTAATAAATAGGCTTTACAAATAAGTCACATTTGTTTTGCTTCTGAATCTTTCTTTACTTGAACTTGCATTATCCTTAATTTATGGACATGAGTGTATTTCTTTTCCCGTTTTCCCTGATTTGTAAGTCATATAAATTTCTATTAAAATCTTTAAAATATATCCTTTATCATTTAGAATTTTTTTTTAAATATCAAGCCTTTAATTGTTTTAATACATTTATGCACAAATTTTCGTTTTTTTTTTCTCTAATTTGCAATAAAGTAAATAAAAACTTATACAATTCCTCTTATTCGAGTTTTCAAATAAATCCAGCTGATTCTTCTGGCAATGGATCTGTTCGGAAAAACCAAACCTTGAATATTAATTATGAGTAGGGATTGCAATATCGGACCAAAAGTTCAATACCGGTATTCGGTATTTTTTAGATCTTTATACCGGGATGCCGGTTTTAATACCGGTAGTAGAAATTTTAGGAAAGGAAAGAAAACACAGGTTTTTTGGGTTTTTTTTTATTTGCCAGTTTTATTAGAGAGTGTAAATATCCCAAAAAATAATTTGTCACTTATAAATTATAACAGTATATAAAGAATCACAAAACAGTAAAGGTACATCTTATTTTTTTAAATCACAAATAGTGTAAATATCTCTATTCGGTACTATTACAAATTTTCGACATAATTAATAAACATAAATTAATAATAAACGTTCATGATAATATAGAAAAGTGCATTTAATGTATTGGAATATCGTGAACATGTTAATCATGAATATAAATTCAATTTCAATTAGAAATCGAAGTTATAAATATTTATGGCGTGATAATTTCTTGTCTAGTATAACAATTTTAGTGTCTGAAATAAGAAGATTTTACTCTTTTCCACACGATCATTAAAACAATTACTGCGATTTCGGTATAAATAGGTGAAATATTTATTTATTAATCCTACATTTGATATATATTAACTCTTTCTCTTTTTAATAAGTTAAATTCCATGTATCTTTTAAAATGATTATTTTAGTTATAAATTTAATAACCAGAACAGAAAGTTTGTTAATATGACAGTAATGATCTTTGGTATGAAATATTATGTTTTTCAATTATATTATTTATATGTGAAAGCTTTATTAACTTATCTTAAATTTTTTTTAAGTTTTAAAATTATGTTTGCATTTGTTAAATTTATAACTATAACTTAAAAATTTTTCTTTGTTAAAACTATCACCAAAATAACACATAAATGCTTTTTATTAGTTTTCCTCTGGTAATTATAGCGGTAGTTTATTTTAAGCATTCTATTTTATTTATAATATTGTTACAAACCAGCAATTCGGCTTCCCAGCATAGTTTGTTCCATCATCGGAAAGAAAGTTTTACAGTCATCTGAATGGGACGGAGTCCGTATGTCACGTCGGAGGTCCCAGAGCTTGGCGACCATTTGACGACTTTGGCAACAAAATAGATAATACCCGATACATCGAGAATTTTCCCGATCCGTCCAGTAGGAACCGAGATACGCCTCGAACGTTCCTGATTGGTTGAGAGGCTTCTGGCCCCGCCTCCTGAGACCTATAAAAGGGGCTGCAGCTGCCAGACAGAGTAGTCCCAGTCGAGTCGACGAAGTCGAAGACAGAGTGGACGGAGTCAGTCGAAGAAGAGTAGTCGGAATTTACGGAGTCAAGCTAGTGCTGAACTGAGCTGTGCACTACTGTCTGCAGTAGATTCTGGTTGTATGCTGTTATATGCTACATTTCTCGGCTGAAGATAGTCGTCTCTGTGCTGTATATAGCTGTCGCATTTGTGCTGTCCTGTGTGTCTTCGTGTAAATAAACGTCGTTGTTTCTTTTTCTACTGCCGCCTGCTGATTGAGCGTTCTCCACACCATATAACTCCCACTATCCAAACGAACCACGGTAAAAATTCGTAACAATATTCATGAATTGATAGCTGTATTATGCATCGTATCTCCTTAAATCCATATCAGATTTCATATTAGAAGTTAGCAAAAGCTTCCAAGATATTGAAACTGAAGTCAATCATAATAATAGGAAATATAAAGAAAGTAGAAAAAGAAAGAGAAATTACCACTTTGATGAAAAGAAAGGAGAAGTAGCTTGCTTCGACGAAAAACAATCATTCATAATTAATGTTCATAATGTAATATATGATACTCTTATTTCAGAAATTTCTCAAAGGATCACTATATGCAACAGTATTTTAAATAATTTTCATTTTTTTTTGACGGCAACTTAGAAGAAAAAGCTTTTGACATTTGCATAACGAACTTAATGACAAAATAGGGTGATGATATTGAAATACCTTATATCAAAGATGAAGTACAGCCTTTTATTAAATATGCAGAAAAACAAAAAACTTTCAAATCCAACTGATATGTGTGGATTGATTGTGGATGGCCTACAATCAACATTTTCTAACTTGGAAACAATTTCAAGAATTTTCCTCACCCTGCCAATTTGCAAAGCAAGCGGAGAGAGATCCTTTTCGGTTTTAAAATGCACCAAGAACTATTTACGAATACAAAGAGTCAACAGCGTTCAATGACTCTTCACTGTTATTCATTGAAAATGAAGTACTACCGGAATTAGGTTATGACAAACTTATCGACATATCCTCCGAATTAAAAGCAAGAAAAGTGATATTTTTAATTTTTTATCGCTTTCAATACTTGTTTCTGTTTTTGTTGAAATTTTATTTCCATTATTTTTGGCGTCTGTTTCTTTTATTACCCTTTGTTATTTTAATACTATTTAATAAATACTTTTGTCCTGCCTAGAAAAATATAATTTCTTGTTATTATTTAGCATTATAATTCTTATCATCACCGTCTAAAAATATAAACCTATATTTTACTTTCTATATCAGAAAGTAAATTAACTGAATTTAGGATATCAGTGCATTTTGTGATATATTTTTATTTCGTTATATTATTTTGGAGTACAATGCTTTTTTTATAATTAACTAGCCGCCTTTGGCGACCAACCGGCTCGCCAATCTTAATGCTCGTTAAAATTTTAATAATTAAATATTTTAAGTAACTCCTATTTTAATAGCTTCTTCATCAAAATATTTTAAAACTTCAAATTTTGATAGTCATATAATTTACTCATAATATTATAAAGACCTTCAGCCATAACGTAATATGTATCTCTCCAATTTTCTTTTAGCTCCCATAGAATTTATGCTTTAAATTAAAGTGGGAATGATTAAACAGCAATTAACATAATTATATTTTTTACCAAAACAAATAATTTTTTTTAATAATATGATTACTGAAAACAGAGTCACTGAGCATTTAAACTTTATGGGCACTAAAAAATATTTTTCTTTTTATGTACTATTTCAAGGATTTTTCAACAACATTTTCTCAGATTCATCATGAGCAGATCGATTAATTAACAATGTATAATTTTAAATGCATCAAACACTAAGAAAATAAACAGAATCGTTTAAAATAATCGGTCGAAAAAGGGTTACAAAAAGCCACTTAAAAAAACGATGTACTTAAAACTATAAGCATATACAAAAAATGTATAACTAACATAAATACAATTTAATTCCAAAAGCACACAACTAACCTAAAAATAATTTAAATCAAGTCAGAATCCCTTGAATATAGTTATCAACAATCCGAACACAATGCGCATGCGCGAATTTTCAACGCCAGTTATGGTAACGCAAATTTTCTAGGCCAGTTGGGGTAACGCTATGCAGATTAGAAACTTTTAATTTCCTTTATTCTGTTTTATTTTAATTCAAAAGTACTTCAGAATGAATTTGAAAGATCGATTAATTTTAACCCTTAATGACCTAGAGTATCAATTTTGATACCAATCTTTTAAACCGAATGTTCACATTACTATTAGTTTTTTTTATAGGTTGGCTGTACGTATTTTACTGTTGTATAATATTCTTTCCAACGAAATTTTAAAAAAAATCAAATGTCATTATTGTTTTATTTTATCTATGACATATTACTTGCGCGGCAAAGTGAACAAGTAAACACATTTTACTAAAAGTTTTGTTGAATACAAATTTGATATATTTTCTTTTTCTGAAGAATATAAATACTTTTGAGGTAAGTGAATATATTATTTTCGCTATGATATAATTATTTTTTGCGAGTGCATGTTTTACTTGAAGAAACTAGTGCTATTTTTGTGAGTATCAATTTTGATACTTCAGGCATTCCGCCCTACATAAAACCTATCTACTAATTCTTTGGCTATTTTTCCCTTCATCTAGACCCTCAAGCAAACACAGTAATATTAAAAATAAATCACTTTCGTAAATCAGGCTACTAAGGGTTAAATGCATCAAACATTAAGAAAATAAACAGAATCGTTTGAAATAATTGGACGAAGACATGTTAAGCCTAACCTCATTAGCATGGGAGGAAATGAAGCATTCGGCGGTGAGGAAATGAAGAGTTTTTGGAGGAAAAGTTAGTTTTTAATTAATATTTAAAATTCTAATTAAAAAATAAAAAAAAGGGATCCCAGGTGCACATTCCTGACCTCCAAGGTATACATGCACCAAATTTGGTAGCTGTAAGTCAAATGGTCTGGCCTGTAGAGCGCCAACACACACACACATTATAAACACATTATGACGCACACACATTATAAGTATAGATATAGATATCATAACTTTTTAGGAGCAGGACTTTTTAGAAGAATATTTTTAATGATCTGTTTTGTAGAGTTTCAACTGGATAATATTTATAATTTTTGTAAGTATTATTAAAAAAAATCTTAGAAGAGATAATTTTTTATTTTTTATTATACGCATTGTTAATAGAAAATACCTCTCAATCCTTCTGTCAAAGGATGTTGACACCGTTTATACTAATTCAAAGTTTTGAAGGAATGTAAATAAGAATATTTTCACCTAATAGTTACAGAATAGAACAGTCATCTTATCCTTTTATGTTAACAATTCTTTTTATAAAAACAATGTCAATTTGATATATACATATAATAAAGGAACTGCTAAAAAGTAAGCGCAAAGCTAAAATAAGTTTAATTCATATTACTTTCTTGTTATAAATAGAATTTACCTAGAAGGTGGTCTCAAATTAATTTAGCGCCTGTGGCCTCATGTTGTCAAAATCCGCCACTAGATAGAACACAGAAGAAGAACAATCATGCCCGAAAAGCCACTAGAAATCGGGACGCCCAAATCATAGCAAAGGACGTCCAGATCACGGCTACCCCTATGCCAGGACGCCGCCTGAATATAATGTCCGCAGATGCTATCGTAGTATTTTTATTGTTTATATAAAATCACCGGACGTGTACCCTTGTGTTTTTTTATTAGAACCAAAATCGATCGTAAAACAATTATTGGCATATTTCGCATTCTTTTGATTGCATCATACGATTTGTCTTCTTAAAATTCAGATATATTTTTAATTAATACTTCGATTAGGTTTAGTTATATTAACGCACCTTTGTAAAGCAACACTAAGGCAATTTTGAAGCAGATCTCGTAATTTTGAACTGCGGTCAAATGACGAAGACGACATCTGAACTGGCACCCTCCTATCCACACCACACCAGCGGAAGAACATTTGGTTCTGACGGATTTAACGTGCAACAAACCCCCTTACATGACGGTTCTTCGGTGCAATCGGGTCTCGAACCTAAAACCCTACGGCTCACGAACTGAGACCTTACCACCAGACCACAGCGGCCATGACTAATACTTCGAAGTCAACTTCAAATTAAGTCAAATGATATCCTGAGTTTAAGTTCCAAACTCCAAAGTATATTTGAATCAATTTTGGTGGCAAAATAAATTAATTTCATAAAATAGGAGAAAAGTAAATAGATAAAATTAAAAGAAGTAAAAAAATTAATTACGTATTGAAAATATTTTGCACAACTTTTATTATAAATAGAACATGGCAATATTATTTTATTTAAAGTATCGAAACACGTTGAAAAGTTAGATTTTTTTTTTCCAAAAATGACATTTAAAAATTTTTTTTTATTGGATAGACCAATCCTTGACCTATCCAAACCAATTTTACTTTTATCTCTACGTTAATTAGAAGTCAAGGTATTAATATTTTCGTAATGATCGGTAAATCGGAAGTGGACATTTAAATAACTGGAAGTACCTATTTAAAGGGCCAAAATGTTAAAAATTTGTATAAACACACATTTAGTTTTAAATACAGAACATTTTTTGCACTGCAAAATGAAAAACGCCTTTGATAGTTTTAACGGTGTTTTGTGGAAATATATACCTAAAGATGTCTTTGTTGAGCTCCGAACTCTCAGATTAGGGGCATTTATGTTTGTAATACATTTTAACGAAGGTTTTATAGTATGTTCTTAAGGTTATTGGGGTGTATAATAGTGCAAATTCAGTTAGAGCATTTGCTGATCTCGACAAAGAAATATACGAATCAAGGCGGCATTCACTGCTAAACACAAAAATTGCCAGAAAAAAAATGATTAAAGAAGAGAAATTATTAAAGGCTGAGGAGGAAGAAGGTATAACCTATAAATGTGGTGAATTTTAAGTATGTACACACATTATTAAAACATGTTAACATGTAAACATGTTAACATGTAAAACATGTATTATTAAAACATGTTAATGTATACTTTAAATGCCTTTTTCACAAAATTGATTTGATTTTTATTTTTTGCTCACTTTAAATCAAATAACTCAAAATTTAATTATCATATTACTATGAAATTTGGTGTACTTTGTTTTTATACTGTTTTCTAGGGAATGAACTAAAAGAATTTGGATTGAGGGAATATTTTCTAAATTACAGCCTATTGTTTGAACAATAACGCCATGAATTTACTAAAATTTACATGACAAATCCTTCAACTGGTTGTAAAATTTTTATTTATTATTATAACCATACGACTGTAGTTCATTCTGTAGAGAAAACTATGCTGTTTATTTTGGTGTAAGTTTTGTTGGGATGAAAATAATAGTTTTTGGTGAAGCCAATTTGAAGTTTTTTAAGAATTTGCATAAATTTATGCTATTAAATGCCAATTTTCAAAAAATTTTAATGTTTATTTCAAATATTGACATCCTATAACTAATTTTAAATAGATTTAAACCCAGAAATAGGGTTAAAGTATGCCAACATTATGTTTTTCTAAAAAAGTGCTCTGAATGTGTTCGGATACCTTAACCGAACTATCATAAATTTTGGTGAGCAGCCTTTTTTTTTTTTTTTTTGACGAAGAAATTAATTTAAGCTTTTTATTCATTTTGACATTTTAATCTTCATAAACTAAAGAGCGGTTAATAGTTTCGGAAAAATAATAATGTCTTAAAAAAAGGGAGGAGGGGGGAGGGGAGAAGGAAAAACCGGAAGAAAGAAAGAAAAGTTAAAGTGATTTTATTTGAACTAAACTTCCATGATCTATTCTAAAAGCAAATCTTAATTTATAGTTTAAATTGTTTCCTCTTTCATTCTAAATCGCATTTTTACCTTGAAATTTTGGAATTAAAAGGATCATTTCAAATGAGACATAATAAATGCATATTCCTATCGAGCCAGACACTCAGTATCCTAATGACGCTATAAGCTATGAAGCTCGACATTTTGAGTGCAATAGCAGAAAGCATGAATAAATTCATCAAAGTATAAAAACTTATACTAATCTTATGAATAATGAATGATGAATACAGAAAGTAATATCAAAGAGTTTTAACTAAATTGTCATGATTGCATAGTAAAAAAAATTTCAGTGTAAAACATTCATAATGTGTAAAATTTTATGGCCTAATAACATTATCAAAAAAAAATTAGGAAAATCGAAAGAAAATATACAAATGAAAATTTATTTATATTTTGATTTAAGATTGTTAATATTTTGGAAACTATGTATTTTGCCATTCATTTAAAAGCACCTTTTATTTTGAATGAATTATTCACTGGGGAATATTTTTACTTTATTTTGTAGCTTTAAAAATGAGTCATTTAAGTTGAAAATGGAAAAATAACATGCGAAATAAAGAAAAAGAGTACAATAAGTATTATTTATACTTTCGATATAGAACCATAAGACAGATCCTAATCCTTTATAGACATTTATACTATTCTTATTTTTGCCAAAGCAATTAAAACAACAAATAATTCTTATTCGTCTTATCAATTAAGCATAGCAAATTTTTCCACAGTAGAATCAATGTTTTCTTCCCATTATTAAGACATGGTGTTTGACTAAAACATTGTCTAACCTATGAAACCACATTTATATTAAAATTTAATAGGCCGAGAGAAAAAGTGCCTATTTTAAAATCTTTTCTAATGAAATTTTTATGTCTTATAGTTAAAATATGTAAGGTACCCACACTGAGTGAAAAATGATAGATACTTTAATAGAAAATACATTGCTTTGCATTATATATTACATAAAAGCTCTGTCCAAATGTTATTTCATTTTTCTTTCTAAATATTTAATATATCAAAATCTTTCTTCCCCAACTTCATTCGTTTTAAACTAAAAACAAATATGTTATAATAATGATTTTATAAAATTTATTATTACCACTTAATTAAAATATTTTTTGATTAATACAGTAAAATTAATATTTTTACATTAACATATAAAAATTGTAAGGAATCAGATTACGTCCATGAAATTTTGAATATTTAATTCTTGATATTTTTAATATTTATTTTGTTTATATTACAAATATAAGACATGGTGCTATTATTATACCTACCAAATTGTCTGTTGTGATCGTCTTTTCCTTCGCTATATTCGTAAAGTCATGCATTGGATGAAACCATCTAATGTTTGTCTTATAAACTTCTACAGTTTCAATTCCTGCTTTTTAGATATGGCTATTTTAGAAAATTTAATGTTGTAAATTCCTATCAGGCTTTTAATGGGATCAATTCATGTGACGTTAAAGTCACATACCATGTACCTCTTGCGCATGGCATTTAAGTTTCATCCGCACCGCTTTCGTCGATCAGTCTGCCATTAACGTACCCCGCTAAGTATGAAGCGGATTTTTTGTTTACATTTGAAGTTATAATTTTTGAGTTATTTTCTTTCCTCTTATTATGTGTTAACAGAGGAAATACTGGTGTGCTGATGGATGCATGCTTTAATGCGAAATACAAGAGTGTCTGTCATGATAAAATGTTTTCTTATTTTCCTTTCAACAATCCTGATTTGGGTTGATAGCTTTGGTATAGATTTTTTCAAGCCTTCGAAGTCGGTGATATGCTCCGATCATTTTGAAGAATTCATTCAGTGTGTGTCCATTTATTAAATATAGCTGTTCCAGTAATTTGTTAGAAAAACTCTTCGAAGAAAAGAAATCGATAAGCAATTTGCCGTCAAAAGCAATCAAACAAAATCGTGAGTGCATTTATAATTTACTTTATTCACATTTGATGAAATTTCTGATAATTTTGAATATGCTTAGAAGGTTTTGAAATGTTTGCATGAGTATTACATTGCATATCTTTTACAAAATCTTATCTAAATTTAATTAATATAAGTAAACAAACTCCTGTTGCAAAAATAACAACTGCCATAATGCTAAACTTAGGTGGAAGTGAATATTACTAGTTTTCTAATTACATTTGCATATTTGTGATGGATTCAAAGTGAATTTATATCAAACAACTTTTCTATTGTTAAAAATGAAATGTCACTAATTTATTGTATTTAAAAATTTCACTGTTATCATAATATCCTGTTATAACACTGTGCACCTCAGTGATTTCTGTATTAATAAATAAAGGTCTTTTCATTGAAAATCAATTTCCATATCAAAATTTATTATATAATTTTTATTCCTAACTTCAATACTACATGCATGCTTTAAAATTATATTTATTATTCAACATTATGGTTTTATTAGTGATAAAAAAAATTGTTTTTTAGTATCTAGGATGTTTTTGTTGAATGAAATTGATCTCATCATTTACACTGACATTCTTATCATACTGTGTTTATATTATTTCTAAGTGTCTAGAAAAATAAATGTTGATAAATAGTAAGTAGTTTTTTTTAAGTATTTGTAAATAAAAATTATGATGTAAAGTTTAAATAAAAATTATGAAAGCGTAATTTTGTTTGTTTTCCTTTAATGATTTCTACAAATTAAAATGAAATTATTTATTCATTAGTTGCATAGATTTAAAAAAAGGTATCCATACATTTTATATTTCATAATTTGAAATTGTAAGCATAATTTATTCAATATATACTAATTTGAGTTTCATGTTCTTTCCTCTGATCAAACTGAAAACTTCAATGTTTCAATATTTATAAAAGTAATTACATAAGAAAAAAATATAACAATTTTATTAGTAGGCTTTAAAATATTAACTTATCTAAGAGTAATAATTATTTTTAAAAAGAACTAACTGGGAGAACTATATTCATAAGATTCAAAATTCAATAATATTTAAGTAATATGTAAAAAAGAACATATGTAATTTCTCAAAAACACTGCCATAGTCATTTGTCAAAATGTATCCTTTGGATTAAAAAAAAAAAAAAAAGGTGGGAAAGGAAAGAATTCAGCGACACCAAACGAATTAAAAAGCGATGTTAATTAATTATGCAAAAACAATAATTCCATTGAAAGTACTAATTAAAATTTTAATATAAGAAATAAAATTATATAACTAAGAAAATTTGGAGAAAATAATTCAAAATAATATCTTTAAAAAAAATCAGAAGTTTTTAATAATTGATCGGCTAGCGTAATATTTACTAAACAATGGTTTCATCAACCTTATCGGCAGACGTCACGACATGCGCAGAACTGTTGAAAACTGGAACAGAAACGGTTTGCTTGGTACCTGACACGTGACCGTGAATTGACCTCATTTTTACCTTTACTGTCTCAGGAATCCAATCTTGAAGGGCCATTTTTGTAGAAATGACTTCAGCAATTGCTTTTCGTTTCAAATTTTTATTCCTATATAAAACATTATCAGTGTTCCATAATTATCCATATTTCCAATATAGGAATACAAATCTACAAGTTTCCATATCTGATAACTTTATTATTAAAAATTCGAAATGGTGAAATGGAGCAAACTAACTAATAATTGTAAACATTTGTATGGGTTTCAGTTTTATTTTTATAAATAAATTTAAGAAATAATTCACAAGGAAGAGAATTAAATATTTTAATAAAGTCAACAAATACATTATTATTAAATTATTGTATGCAAATGGTTAAAAAAAAGTGTTGCACATTCCAAACTTTCTCCTAATTTCAATATGAAGATATAAATCCACAAATATTGCTGTCACAGTACCAAATGCATAAATCCCAAGCTTAGAAAAATTTAATAAGATAAGGAATGCATTAGTATATTAAAAAAAGATATTTTAATTAATACAATTAAGTCCCTTTCAAATCTTAGAAAACGATGACTATGCCAAAATAATGGTAAACAGGAGATGTAGCAAGCATTAAATATTTGATTTATTGAAAGTTATATTGATTGACTAAAGAAATGCGACAAATTGTCCATTAAGATGCAGACAGCAATTTAAAAACAAATATAGAAATATTAACTGAAAGGTAAGAATATACAGCACGTCGTCTCATGTCTCTGCATCTGACAAAATAGGTCCATAATATATTGCCACATTGAAGAAAGACAATTGTATCTCAATGGCCGAATGGTCATGGCACTGGTCTCACACTCAAGAGACCGTAAGTTCGAATCCCGCTGAAGGCACTGCGATTTATAGTGTATGTAAATATTTAATTCCTTGATTTTGTGTTTTCCTTTATTTCATGTTCCAGAAGATACTGGACATTTCTTTAGTTTACCAGACAAGTGTTCTGAACTTTTCTTACTGTCTCCAGAAAAGTATTCTGGAACTTTCCCTGCGAGTATAAAAGCAGAAGACTTGTCAGTCACTGTGTTCTCAGTTCAGAGTTGAGTTAATAAATTGGTTTAGCTCTACTTCTTGTGTGTGTCATTGAGTTCCGCACTAGAGTATGTACGTGACAATATTTTATAGCCCACACTTTTTTATGGCGTTAGAATAGTTTTATCTTAAAAGTAAACCCATACAAAACTTACTTGATAAAGAAACAAATAGATAAATTAAAAGATCAAATAAATTTTTCTTAGAAAAAAAATTGAAGAAGCAAAAATGGAATGACAGAAAAAAATAATTAAACGTATATTGAAAACAAAACTGATTGGAGCCCGGATATTCTTTCATATCTATCATGTCAAATCTATTTTCATTCCAACAAATTTCATTTTTTACACCAATTTCTACAAAAGCATGCATAGACAAAGAAAATGATGAAAAATGGCAAATCCCATCGGGAGAACCATTTTCATTGAGGACAATTCAAGGGCAACAGCAGGGAAACAACAACTGCGCGCGTTTTTTTTTTTTTTTGGCTTCTTGAGAACCTTGTTTTAGACTCGGCTCGTAAACCGCATAGTCCCAGATTCAAGTCTGGAAGTAATTAATAAACAAAAATATAGTAGATTTAAATTTTAAAAAATGATATAGAGATGCGCAAAAAAATTAATATTTTATTTCCATTTTCGAATAGATAATTCAAATTAATTTTAAGAATATTCATATCATTGGGAATTAATTTGGTGAATACCAGGAAAATTTTGTACACTATCGGAATCTAACAAAAATCTAACATTTATACTGTTTCAGTATTGTAAACATTTATACTGTTTCATTAGTTTTTCCAAATTTTACAATGTTATACAATATTCTGTGTTATTTCAGTAGAAATCGAATCGCGAGATTGTTTAAGAAAGAATAAATGGAATGACTGACATATTTATCCACTGGGATATGGAAAAGCATTTTCATGTTGCTGTAAGAAGTTCACAATTCAAATATTAAAAAGATTGCAACGATCCCCAAAATACTTCGTATCAAACGCTATGATAAATTCAATAGAATATATAAATTTGAATTTTTTGAAATATGTTTTTCTTTCTTTTAATTATTTATTTACAGGCGTCTCATCGATATTTTCTAGCTTTCTCTCGTGCCCTAATACCCTAAATGTCTTGGAATATTTCTTTAAAGTTATTTAATTAAAAAAAGATGAGAACAGCTTTATTTTTCTTTTATTTTTGTAAAAAAACAAACAAACTTGAACCTTTTCTTGAATTAATTCCTGCATTTAACTAATGAATATCAAGAAGATGCAGCCTATAAATAGATAGCGATGTGCTCACGCGATGTTTAAAAATTGATGTCTGTATAAATTAAACTTGTTAACTTTTTCGGAATTTAACCATAATAATATAATTTCTTAATATTATATAATATAAATACATGATTGTGCTATTTTGCGTAAAAAAACTGTTAATAATAAATTTTTTAACTGGCTGATTCCAGGCTAAAATATGACTTATTTCTTGGCAATCGATAAAGTTTGTCGATTCAGTGGCAACAGTTTGATCATTCCTGCGTGTACGGCAAAGAATCGCGGCGGGGTGAGCTCGTCTTTCTAAAATTTGAGAGAAAAAATGACGGGCTTTTCAGAAAAAGTATGTTTATATTTTAATTAAAAGCATAAATTGTTTCTTATGTACTATTCTGTGTTTAAATTAATGTTATTAAGTATTTCATACATTTTTTAAAGTTAGTAGTATATTGTGCACGTGGTGTTACTATTCGTGTTCCAATTAGTAGCATTCGCGCCTTACATATTTGTTTTCTCAGTTAAATAATTCTTTTAATTTGTTCTCTTAGTGATTTTATATGATTACTTTTGTTAATTATGTCAAAGTAAATTCTGATTAATTTTCGGTAATGCAGAAAATAGACTACTGCTTATTAAGCCTAAATTCTAAATTCGCCATTTTTTGAAGTAAACTTCATTACATGTTGAGTGAATAAGTGAAAATGTTTTCATTTTCAGTTAGTAGATTCGAACTTTGTTTCAATTTAGTTAGTCAACTTGCAATATTGACTATTTTAGTTATAATATTCGGATCTAATCTTAATGTTGAACTTGGCTCTATTTTATCGAAACGGAAGATAATTTTGAAATTTGTGTATCGAAAAAATTACGCATAAATTCGCTACAGAAAGTACAATATAGAATCCAATAATATAAATGTGAAATTTTGTAAATAAAGTTTGATGATAAAATAATTTCAATAGTAATTGTAATTTATTGAATTTTGTATTTAGCCAATTATAATTGATGCCAGGGGACACCTCCTTGGTCGATTAGCAGCAATAACTGCAAAAACTTTGCTTAATGGTAAGTGTGCTGTTAGTTTTGTGCGCTTTTATAAGAATGATATTCTTTTTTGTTAGGATTACCTAATATAAGTTCTTGGTTGCTTGAACAGTATTTTTTGCTTTAATATTGTTTTTGTGTTTTAGATTTACCTTTCATGAAAAGAAATTAATTTTTTGTAGCTTCTTAGCTCTTGTACAATGTTTAAAGTGTAATTCCATTATCTGCAACATAAGCAATTTTAAGTAATGCTTTAAATTACTTTACTGCAATGAAAATTTCCAGAGTTAATAATTTACCGTCGAAGATTAATGTTTTAAAATTTAGAGGTATAATAATGATTCATTCCATTCTGCACTGTTTGACAGCTGTAAATTGTTTGCTAAATTTACAGTTTGTAAACTAGTGCTATATTAATGTACTGACGTACTGTAGCTGAATGCTTGTGCATAAGCTAAATTTTCAGGTACTACAATTTAAAAAAATTAAGGATTAAAATATGCTTTTAGGTACTTCCAAATTATGTATATAAATTTTCTGTAATGTTAGCTGAATATGGGTTCTGAAATTGCTGTTTAATGTTTTATGGGTAAAAGTGAATTTTAGTGTGCACTCAGCTGTGCCAAGGTCGCCAATAAAGATGATGGGCAAAGTAAACAAATTCTTCCGCAGAACAGTTAGTTACCATTTCCCACCATCTAATTAGGACTTTGTACAGATAAGTTTTTTTTTTTCTTTCTCCATATTGTCCGGAGCCTTCTACAGATGCCGAAGGCATCTGTAGAAAGCTTTTAACTTAAAAAAACATGATACGGCTTTGCTATTAGCGGGAGCGGGAACCTAGTAGCTTCGCTTGTACATTGAACATAAAGACTGTGTGGATAACAGAAATAGTACCTAACCAAAAGAAACGGAGAAATAAGCAATTGGAACGTTCTCCATACAAAATTTCAAACATATTTTTCCCACCTTCATCAACTTGTAAAAATATATATTCCACTCGCCCTTCATCCGTTCTGCCGGTTCGATATCAAACCATTCTCAATACAAAATTTCAAACAAGCATCCTTTCCTAATATACTCATAATATATATATATGCATATTTAACTTACCCTTTATCCATTCTACAGGTTCGAAATACTCCCCAACATAACAAATTATGAAGGGAACCGTTATAACACCAAAAGAATTATGAGAATTGCGAAGAATTCCATTGCAGCTGTCTTTTAAAGCGAGGATGCAGACGATTTTTTTAAAGTGCATATTGACAATTAAAAATTGAGAAAGAATAAATATTTTCTGTTCGTATTGACATTAAAAAAAAAAATAACTTAATTATAAGCTTAACTTTCTTTATTTAATAAATTTTAATTATAGTAAACAAAATTAAAATCTTTAATCAATATTTTTTTAATTTAACATTTTTCATAATGTAATTGTAGTTTATGTACAGCTCAATCATTGCAAAAAGTAGTAAACAAAACAGCAGTACGGTTGCTATAAGAGGCATCCGATAGGTTGCAATATTGGCGACAAACAGCTGGTGCACACTAATCTTCACTTAGGCCGTTTTATGTATCATTGGATATTAAATAATTGAATTTATTTGCAAGTTGATTGAAATTTTCATGTTACTTAAATTTGTTTTTTACTAATTACAATTTGTTTTTACTAAATGCTTGAAAGGAGAAGAGCATCCTTAATAATAATGCATGAAACTTAATTGCCTAAGATTAGTTCATTTCTTTCTTGGAAAGTGTGCTTAAAATTTACATTCTGATTACAATGTATTATAATCTTAGTGCAACAGTGTTTTTATAATATCATACCTTATATTAAAATTTGCTATAAATAAGTATATTCAACTTTTAAAAATGGCAATATTATCAGTTAAGATAAGAAAGGAATAAGTTGCTGTTATCTTATTCTGGCTTAAATAATGTATAGAGTGTTCCAATATATAAATCAATTTTTCTTCACTAATTGAATTATATTGATACTTTTTATGTCTTAACTTTGAATATTTAACTTTTTAACTGATGTTTCTTTAATCTAACTGTAAAATTTGTTAATTTTAGGACAAAAAGTAACAGTTGTAAGGTGTGAAGGCATAAATATATCTGGAAGCTTTTTTAGGAGTAAATGTAAGTATATGCTTAACAAGATTTTGAGAAATAATTTAAAATAACTATTGTAAATTCCTTTTGATTTTATCTGCATGATTTTTTTTATGAAGGGTTAACCCTTTAGTGGGGAGATGAAATTTTAGGACTTAACTGGGGAGGTGTGGTCTGCTAGACCGCATTTCGTTTACACTCAAATTAAATTTTCTAATGAATGTATTAGTATGAAAAACTGCCAATATATTTTGCAGATATTTTTCTTGATATATAGATATGTTATAGAAATTTTTCAAAATTATTATTGAAAAAAAAATGTTTTGGAACATACATTTTCTTTTCAAATTGCATGTTACAATAAATAATATTCTTGAAAAAACATATTACTTTCTAAATCATATTTATTTTTGCAGTATATGAAGGTATATAGAAGACAGTATAATGTAAAATTCAACATTTATATGAAAAATATAAAAAAAAAATTGACAATGGGTAAAATTTGCCCTTTTTTTTTTTATCGGCGTATGACTTCCATTGCGCCGTTATCTAAAGCATTTTAAACATACAGGTTAATAACTAGTATAAAAATCAACCTATAAATTCTGTATATATATCTTTTGGTATATTAATATATTTTATAAATTTTATGATATGCATTATCGCTAGAAAAATTATGTTTGAGCATACATATCAGAATCAATTCAATGCGAATCTTCATCGAAAAACTTTTCTGTACATTATCCTTATCACTAAAATAATTTTCTGCTTCATTTAAAAGTGTCTGGAACGCTGCTTCATTATTGGATCAGTACATTGGATGATCTTTAGGGGCCCAAGTTTTAGCTCCATCTGCTAAGCCTTGTTTATCATTGGGGTACTAACAGGGAAGTGTGGTCTTAGAGACCACGCTTAAAGAAATAGCTGAACTATTTTAAAAAGCATCCACTGAAATCGGTTGAAAAATTGCACATGTATTGAAGGTCACAAAACAGGAAGCTATAGGGTAAATTCATTCAATTGGACTAAAAATAGAATAGGGGTGACTGAAAATCCATCGCTAGTGGTCTCGCAGACCGCACATCCCCAGTTAAGGGTTAAATAGAAATAGCTATTCAGAAATTAAAAAGAAATCTCTAATGACCTCTGGGACATCTGGCTTTCTTATTAAAAATTATAATTGCGTTTGTATTATCATGGTATACATTGTTAAATCTGAGCTGTAATTAAAAATGCACACATTACGAATATTAATTTACTTTGGAGAAGAAAAGAACATGGATTATGTAACAAGTGACATAGCCAGTGAAAAATTACTTTATTCATCAAATATTTGTTCAGTTAAATCAAAATATATTTATCCACTTAATATTTAATGGACTATGTTATAATCAAGCAATCTAATAATTTCTAATGAAGTTAGAATTGATTTAAAAAGAGAATCTGATTAATCTTAAAACTAAATATATAACTGTATTTCCGCTTTCTATTATTATCTAGGTTTGTAGTGCTTTGAAAAGTGTTTAAATTTAGAAAAAAAGTGCTTAATTTTCCTGTAAATGCACTTTCCTATACATTGTATACAATAATAAATTGGACTTATGCCCATAAAGGTTTGTTTACTGGATCTATCAAAAAAAGAAAACCAACTAAAGGAATTCAGGATAAAATAGATCCAAAAGTAATAAGTATCCAAGGGTATTTCTAAAATATATTAAGATAACAATGACTTTTTTCCCTCTTCTTTCTTTAACAATGTACATTGTTTGTTGAAATACTGGGAAGGTTATCCCAAAGTGGCTGTACAAAATGCGTACTATATCATACTTGTTGCAACTCGAAAAACATTTGAACTGTAATGACATTTAAAAAATTAAGAACTTTGGTTATGTCTGATAAATGTATGTTTCAAAGAAAATGCTGATGAATGAAAAGAAATGCAGTCTGTTGAACTGGAAGTTTATTAAAATTTATTTTACATTAAAATTCATTGAATATTAAATATATAAAATATTCTGCTTGATTTGTTATTTTTAAGACTCTTTAAAGAAATAAAAAAATTCAAAACATTCTTTTAAATAAAGTTTTAATTATAAAATAGAAATAGAACTTTTATCTATTTTTAACATAACATCAAAATATATTATTGCTCAAAAAATGTTTTTATACCATTTTAAAAGTTTGATGGTTTGAATACCTTCCCTCTTTTTTTAAGTTTGCTTTAAAAATGAGCAAACATTTTTTAGGGTGATAAAGTGTAAGAGAAGGTTGTCATGTTGAAGGCAACTTATTGCCATCAAAAAGTCACGACTTGGTGCGAATAGCTGCCATGTGAAGTACAATCTTATTGTAATTTCTTGCTTTAAAATTTTATGATGACAATAAATGCTGTAAATTGCACTTATTTTATCTAGAAATGGTACGCTTATGTATGGAGTGTATGCTTATACTAAGGCTGCATTGTGACAGTGAGCTGATATGAATCTTGTAGAGATATTTAATAAATATTCACCCAATGGCACTGAATGATTTTACTTACTATCTAAACAATCTGCAAACTTGAATGTTAGTCTCTATTTTATGCTGTATTAACAAGAATGCAAATATGGAAATTATTTTTTGTTTGCCATGTTAATAATAATAAACAGCTCCTCCCAATTTTCTTTTTTGAAGGGAGGATTAAGTATTTAACTCTCAACTTTTGAATCATTTATATGTAAGAGATTACAGGTTAATTTATGTGGCGAGTATGATTTACTTCATATTATTTAATATAGTTCACTCCACTGCATATTATTGAAAATTTTGACTACTGCTTTTTTAAATTATATTATGTTCCTACTTGTAATCTAAGACCAGGTTTACAAGAATAAATTTAAGTGTATTTCATTTAGTTGTTCTCGTGTGTTACTAACATGAATTTATGATCATTGGGCTGTGATAAAAAAAATTAAAATGTTTATACTAATGGCATATATATATAATATATATATTTGCCTAAAAGTTATATTAGTATCTATTGTAAAGTAATTAGTGTGATAATACTAAAAATTGATTCTGAGTTATCCAAAGGGATTTTCTTTTGAGAGGGAAAAATGTTAGACGAAATGTTTTTCTTTTTGCCTAAAATGTTTTTGCTTAACATATAAACTGCTGTTATGCATTAAGATATCAAACCTACTCAGTGTTATAGTATAGTAAAACTAATCATAAAATGTTTTAATTTTGATGTGACAGTTTTGCAGGCCGCAGATTAACATCTGTAGCCTGTTTCGCTTGTGTTATTAGGGTTACTTGATGATGTTTTGTAGCATAGCCTATTCCACTGCATCGTAAAACAAAGAAGTTTGCAGCTGTAATGCCTGTGAATAGAAGGCTGAAGCAGTGACTGGATAGGAAAACCATATAGAGTTCAACAAAAACTAAAATTTTTATATGTACAGGTTTTTTATGCCTAATGAATTGTAAAAATTTATATTAGTTCTGAGTTTAGACTCGTATTTCGAAGCACTGGACTATGATAATTATCAATTAAACTTATACCTGATATTTCTCATTGATTTTAGTGAGAAGTTAGTCAAGAAGTGATGCTTATACCGATAGCATATAGTTATAACAAATTAAAAATTAGTTTTGGATATATTTGCTTTTAAGCTAATGGATATGGTTAAGTAATGCTTAAAAAATAGTACTAATTTGCTATGTTTATTCTTGAAAAAGTGACTAAAAACTTAGTAATTGATGTAAATGAGTTGTGGGCAGCATTTTAATATCTGCCGCTTGCTTCACTTGTGATGATTGAGCTACTTGATTTTGTGTAACATAGTCCGCTTCACTGCATCATAAAGCAAAGAAGTTTGACTGCTATGGCTATGAACAGAATCTGTATATATTCCATCCCTACTTGTAGTTATTGAGTCAGTGATTGTGTCGGAAGACCATGTAAAGCATTACTTTTAATTGAATTTTTGTTACTAATTTTGCAGTGATGACAATAAATGCTGAAATTTACATCTTGTCAGAGCTAGAAATGGCTGAACCCACTGACATATGGGGTGTATGTTTGTGATTCAAGTTGCCTTTTGGCTGTCTGAGCATAAAGGGAGCATGTGGGAAATTGAACATGTTTGTTTGCTTACCAGACGTGATTGTGGATTGCGTCATTTTTAAAATCAAGCTTTATTATTCCTGTCGCATACTTCTTTATGAAAAAATTCTATAGTAATTATAATTGAAGTATTTTTGTATGAATTTATATTATTCAATTAATCATCTGTATTTTACTTTTTGGTGCTTATTTTTGGCATAATTTTAAAGTTTAGTTTTTGTTTTCATAGCCTTAGCACTAGTTATCAATTTGATTTTTTCCTTGTCTATTAACAAATATTGATGTTAGAGTGTTTCGGGCAGCGGATTGACATCTGTAGCCTGTTTCACTTGTGGTGATGGAGCTACTTGATCTTGTGTAGCATAATCCACTCCACTGCATCATAAAGCAAAGAAGTTTGTGGCTATAATGGCTATAAACAGAAGCCATATATATTCCATCCCTACTCATAGTCTCTCTGGGACAGTGACTGGGTAGGAAGACCATATAGGGTACAATTTTACTAATAACTTCTGTTTTGGGATTTTACTGATAATGGTTAATTTATTCTAGTGGCACCAGTGTTGATGTAATTTGTGTCTGATTGGCACTAAGCATGGGTAAATGTCTGCTACCCACCAATGCTGGTGTCAAATATTGATAATTGATACTGAGGTGTCTGTTTTTATTTCTGTGTGTATGTAATAGCATCGATTTTTTTTTATGACTTCCCTCTCCCGTTTCAGTTACTGTTAACATCAATGTTTAGTGTTTCAAGGTTTACTGGCTGGGAGAAATGTCTTTCGTTTATATTTGTAACCTCTAACAATTATAAATTTGTAATTATAATGTTGAAATTTGCCAGTGCTGGAAGTGGCTGAACACGTTGATATATGGTTGTGTATTAAGGTTGCCCTGAGCATAAAAGATGTTAGAAGATTGCACATTTTTAGCTTTGGAAATTAACACATTTTCATAGATTGCATTGTTATTGGAAATGAATGTTATGCTTGAACAATTTTCATTTAAGGAAAATTCTATGATAATTATACAAAAAGAATTTTATTTTTTGTTCAAAGCATTTCTTGTGTTTGGCTTATCTACTAGTTATCGAACTGTAAAAACTTTTTTGCTATGTAAAAAAATATTGACGTTAGAGTGTTTCCGACAGCGGATTGACATCTGCAGCCTGCTTCACTTGTGGTGATGGAGCTACTTGAGCTTGTGTAGCACAATCCATTCCACTGCATCATAAAGCAAAGAAGTTTGTGGCTTTAATGGCTATAAACAGAAGCTATGTATATTCCATCCCTACTCGTAGTCTGTCTTTGGCAGTGACTGGGTAGGAAGACCATGTAATGTACATTTCTCTGTTAATCATGCCTGAGAAAATTATTTTATAATATGTATTCGTAAACTGTTAATTTTTGAAATATTAAACTTTTCATGATTTACTTGTTATTGCTATTAAATGCATATACCTTAGTAAATAAAAAAAAATCATAATTTCTCTTGCTTATGTTGATTGCAAGTTTTTTATCTTAAAAGAAATTTTATTTGATACCTATGATGTAGTAATTTGCGTCTGAATAACACTAAGCAAAGATAAATGCCTGGTGTTAAATGTTGAACAATTATTCTTAAATATAAAAGATTACTTAAGTGGCTTTTTTTTGTTGTTAAGAAAATGTTTCTTGCAATATTTTAACAAGGAATGTTTATTTTAGTGAAGTATCTGTCTTTCTTACGCAAACGATGTAACATCAACCCATCCCGTGGTCCCTTCCACTTCAGGGCCCCCAGCAAGATTTTCTGGAGGACTGTGCGAGGCATGCTCCCTCACAAGACAAAACGAGGGGATGCTGCTCTGGAACGTCTGAAGGTCTTTGAGGGAATCCCACCTCCATATGATAAGAAGAAGAGGATGGTTGTGCCTGCTGCACTCAGAGTTTTAAAGTTACACCCAAGGCGTAAAGTAAGTTTTATTCATATAGGAAGCCTGCCTATTGCAATGATTCTCGTGACAAGACCTTGGAAAATTTTCTGTAATTATATATATGTGTGTGTGTGTTGGGAATAAGATAACTAGAGCAATTTTGTTTGGATTCGGACTGGCTTAGACTGCTGTAAGAAATTTAAAAATCTTGGATTAGTCCATAGATGGGCTGTCAAGTTTAAAAGGCTATTTAAGTTTTCATTTTATTGTAACTTCCTTAATAATGAAAATAGAGAAACAAATTAGAGAAATTAGCACTCGTTCAAATGGATAACTAAATGTTTTTGATGACTGGTTGCTTTAAAGTTAGGCATTAAACAATCATTTTCAAGTCTTGATTTTCTTTTCTTTTTTTTTTAACATCAGCAATTTATATTGCTAGTTTTAAAATGAAATAAAACTATTTCCCCCTTATTTCCATTATTTGAAATGGTTTAAATTCATCTGAAGTAAAAGGTTAAAATTTTGAATAAAATGAAATAAGATTTTATGGCAAAATTATGGAAAACTGATCAGTTTAAAAATTTTTTGGAACTGCATATTTTTTGGTTGATAATATATATCTATACTTATAATAAAGCTCACTGTGTGTGTATGGACGCTCTACAGGCCAGGTTGTTTGACCTACAGCTACCAAATTTGGTACTTATATATCTTGGAGGTCGGGAATGTACACCTGGGTCCTGTTTTTTGAAATTTTAAATAGAATCTTAATGATTAGTTAAAAACTAACTTTCCTGCCAAAGAAATCTTCATTCTCCCACCGCCAAATGAGTAAGGCTTCCGTTCCCCCCCTATGATGATGAGGTTAGGCTTAACTTTTTCTACCGATTATTTTAAACGATTCTGTTTATTTTCTTAGTATTTGATGCATTTAAAATTAAACATTGTTAATTAATTGATCTGCTTATGATGAATCTGAGAATTTTGTTGAAAAAGTTCTTGAGATATTACATAAATTAAGAAAGATTCTTTAGTGCCTGTAAGGTTTAAATGCTCAGTGACTCTTTTCAGTAGTAATTTATAAAAAAATTTTCAATCAATTCCTACCTAGGGCAGCAAAAAAATTATTTTAGTAACTTTTTATTAAATACTAGCCGCCTTTGGCGACCAGCTAGTTCGCCAGTATTACCGATCGCTACAATTTTCAATTAAATATTTTGAGTAAATGGTCTCTTAATAGATTCTCAAACAAAACATTTTTAATCTTCAAATTTTGATAGTCATACCAAACTTATACTGTTGTTTAGATCGTTTCGTTCAATTTACTATATATATTTTGCTAATTTGTTGTCATTTCCTGTAAAACTTCAACTTTAATTTAAAGTGGAAATGATGAAATTGCAATTAATATAAAGATATTTTTTAATAAAACCAAGCGTTTTATTTTATTTATCATCTTTATTGTTATTTATTTATTATTATTATTCAATATGAGTATTGCAAACAGAATCGCTTGATATTTATGTCTTATGTGAACTACAAAATATTTTTCATAATTTATGTAATATCTCAAAGAATAATTCAACAAAAATTTCTCAGATTATACATAAAATTCAATTTTTAGTTTTGCTTTTAAAAGGATTGAAATGAAATCAATAATATATTGTTCTGACCTATAAATATATTTAAAAAATTATGAAGTCTAAATTTAATGCAGTGAGGTATCATATTCTGAGAAAAATTCTGGACACACCAAATTTGAAATAAATGAATGAATGTTTCTATTTTCCACGATCAACTAAGATTGATTTATGAAACTTTGAATGTTAAAAATTTAGAAAAACTCAACATTTTCGTAATCTTAGGCCAATTAATCTTGAGAAAGCTGCGCTCTGATTGGCGTATTTTCTTTGAAATGATCGATGGGAAATCTAAAATTATCTTTTTTTATTGAATAGTGATAATCAAATTTTCATAAATCAGTCAGTTTAAGTGATTAATTTAGTTGATTGGAAATTAACTCTCTTCATTTAAAATATTAGTGTTTCGAGAACATTTTGTTAATCGTGATTTCCACTTCAAAGTTTTATGTAAAATCAAAAATTCATTATTTATTAGAGCATTTATTGAATCAAGTTACAGAAAATATAAGCATTTTCCATTTAGACCATTTTAGCATATCTGCGTCTTACTAAAGGTTTACAAATTAGTTGTGTGGCCTTGATTTGAATGGATATCCTGTTCATATTAAACAAAACTTGCCTTAAAATAAAACTTATTTATTGGATTAATAATATAGAGAGTGTAAAAGATCATAAAATAATTTTTCTTCAATTTATTTTTTAGAAAATATATTTCTTATTTGTTTCATTTCCTACAGACACGTGCCGAAAATTATATTTTTGCAGATTTCATTTCCAAAGAGATTTAATTTATTTTTAATTGGAGCTTTAATCAATGTGATGGCAACACTTTGGAAAAAGCTAATTTTTTCCCATGAATGCAAAACATGCTCATGCAGCTTAAATTTTATTTCTATTTTACGGAAAAAAATTGTTGAAAAATATAATTAAGATATTTATATAGAAATTTAATTTTAAGGTTAAAACATTGATATCATTTAAAAGATAAATTTTTGATCTTTAACTTCATGTGAAATTCTTTTTTTTGCGGTAATATTTTTGGAAGTTATAGCAGAAGCACGCCAAAAGTTCGCTTAATTTTTAAATAAATGAAATTCTAATTAAAAATTCGAAAAAATAACTCCCAGGTGCACATTCCTGGCCTCCAAGGTCTATTGTGCGAAGTTTGGTAGCTGTAGGTTGAATGGTCTGGCCTGTAGAGTGCCAACACACACACACTGAGCTTTATTATTAGTATAGATTTATGATCGGGCATCACATCAGTAATCTCGGAGCTTGGTGAAATATTTCAAAAAACTGTATTAACATGAAGTGTCATCCACTACAAGTTTTAAAAAATGTATTTGAACTTGAATGGATGAATAGAAAGTATTTTATTAACTATTTTATATATATAATATGGAGAATATGACCTTATAGTAGGAATTGAAAAAAAAAATGCTTTGTTTCAGTAATAAATATTATATTAATTGCAGATTAATCCTTTCCACTTTAATTTAAAGCATGAATTCTATGGGTGCTAACAGAAAGTTTAAGAGATAATATTACGTTGTGACTGAATGTCTTTATATTATGAGCGTATTATATGACTATCAAAATTTGAAGTTTTAAAATATTTTGATGAAGGAGCTATTAAAGTAGGAATTGCATAAAATATTTAACTATAAAAAATTTAACAAGCATTAAGATTGGCAAACCAGCTGGTCGCCAAAGGCAGCTAGTATATTAATAAACCACAATATTTTGTAGCTTTTGTTAATTTTGTTCTTCAGTTTAATGTCTGCTGCATTGCTGAGATTATACTATATTAACCCCTTAACGATCGGTTTATTTTCAAGAAAACTTTCATACAAGTGTCTATTTTTTTATTTAAGAAGTATGCATATTCGATTAGTTCTGGCATCTAGTTTAAAATTAACTATCAGTAATTACATTTAAAATACCCTGGAACTGCCATTTGGTATGTAAAATGAGAAATAAAATGTTTTCTATGCATTACTATTGAATATTGCAGCCCGGAAATATCACGGGAGCGAGAAGGAAGGGGTTAATAAATATTGTAATAATAAAAGACAATCACTAGGGCTTTAACTCAATTGGATCTTAAACATTCAAGTTAATATTACATCTTTGAAATTTTACACTGATTTAAATTTGTTTCGGAAGGATAACAAGCAGGCAATACTTTCATAACTTTTTATTGTTATTACCTATTTAATGTTATTCAATGTTATTACCCTGTGTATTCCTCCCCACAACTTTGATGTTCAGTGTTTTGAAATTATTCTATTGGTTTACTAAATGTTATAATCACTTTTTCTTGTGATCATCAATTTTTCTTGCGATTTTTTTAATACACTGCTAATTTTTTCCCTTGAAATCTAACTGATCCTTTCATTTGCTGCATTATCTAAAGTATTGTGGCAGCCAATGATTTATTATTCATTAACTTATCCCAATAGAGACAGATTTTTATTAAATAAAATTTTTATTTTTTAAAAAAATAATTATTTTTTTTAAAAAATTGATATACTTTGCTAATTTATAAATTTCATAGTAATTAACGATAAATTAAAGAATAGAAGGAGCTGGTGTAATTTTTAAAAATTTTCATTTCATGCTTTTTTTTTTTTTTTTTGCTTGTGTGTAAGAATCTCAATTATTCCATTGCATATTGCATTTATCTGAAGTAGATAAAAAGATTAAATAAAATGCTTGGTGTTATTAGATATGCAAGAACTTGCACACAGTCTAAATTTAAAACTAGACTTATTGAAGGAATGTTTTTCTTGCATTTTTAGTTACTTAGATGTTATATAATATTTGGTTTTCTTATAGTATTGTTCTTTGAGTCGTCTATCTCATGAAGTGGGCTGGAAATACCAGGATGTAATTAACACCTTGGAAGTAAAAAGGAAAGCTAAGGCTGCTGCATATTATGGAAAGAAGAAGCGTGATGAGGTAGGGGTGAAAAGTTTTATTCTTTTTTGTGACTGCATATATACTGTATTTTAAGTTGAATAAGTTGTTAGCTTGTAATTTAAGTTATTAAACTAATAAAATTAAATTTATTCATTAAAATCCTTCTCTCCACTTCTTAATACATATTAGATTAGACTTTAGTACATTTTTATGGTGTTGAGGGTTTAATATAGTAACCACTTAAAGTGCAAGTCTTGAAATAAAAGAATTGTATTAATTTTTTTTTTCTCAACTAAGCAACATTTTCTTAATAGTTGCACATAATAGAACAATTATTATTTCTCTATGTATTTTATGAAAAATTTAAAATATTACCAATTATATAATCTTTATTGAGATATGTAATACATATAATAGTATTTCTGGTATGGTTATATATATCACAATGGATTTAATATGTACTTTGAGATAAAACATGAATTTTTATTTTTTCAGTACAATTTATCTTTGAAAGTATTTCTGCTGTTTTTGATATGTATATGGAAGTTGATTTTTAACTTTACATTTAAATTTCTCATAATGGGAATTTTTATCTATCTTTGTATTGATGCTTCTTGAGTTATAGTACCAGTGATGATAAAATCATTTGTCATAATTGTCATGATGAATTTTAACATGCACTACCAGCTGAGGTACTAAATTTTAACATTTGAAATGTATAAAAATCTGCTTTTCTATTCAGAATATCTTACTGACATTTTAGTTTTTCTAGGACTTTATATATTGTATTAATATGTTTCTCTTTGAAAACATTTCTGCTTATGATGATAAATCGTTTTCATAATTGTCATGATGAATGCTAACATGCACTACCAACTGAAGCACTTAAAATGTTGGAATATTGGGAGACATGTGCAATTGCTAATTTGTGATCAGTTACTTATATTTAGCCTTGCATGTGCCATATTTGATATACATAACAATTCTTAGGAAATTTGATGACTTGATGGGCATATTATTTGGCTAATTATTTTCAAGTGAATTTAGTATTTGTACCAGTGATGATAATATTATGTCATAAATATCTTGATGAATTTTAACATGCACTACCAGCTGAGGTACTCTCATCATTGGAAAAAAAATCATTCAAGGGCACTCTTTTTTTGCCAAGAGTTAATATTATAATATTCTTTAATATTGTTTTAGCTTGTTGGATGAAAAAATGATTTATCATAGACATTTTGAAAATTATCTGTAAATACCAACTAATGCACTAATTTATATGTATATTAAACAAATTTCATGGACTGATTTGTTTAGCATATGTATTTATTAAATAACAAAAAAGGCCAATTTTAGAATCTCAATTTTCTGTTGATAAATGAACTCCTGTGATCACTAACATTCACTATCAGTTGAAATAATGTATCCTTGATTATTTTATTTAAATTTGCAGAAAAGTAAGAGCCTACCTATGATGATAATTATTTTCTGAAACTATTGATGAATTTAACATGCACTACCAACTGAGGTTTTGAGCTCTTAACAATTAGCACATCATATTTTTATATTAAATGCAAATTTTTTTTTTGTAAGAATGCTAAATGATCAGTGAAAGTATGAATACTGTCTTGAAGAAAGATAATCTCAGTTGTAAATACAGGAAATTTTTTGTAAAACTGCTTTTTTAATGAACATCTTGTGCCCGTGTTGGAAAATTACTTTCATGTTCCTTGCTAATTAACTTGCACTGCCATTAAAAGGGCAGCTTGTTAATTTTATCTAAAATATTTTATATCTACTGTATTTTGATTTTTAATTTATTGATGGTTTTTATTTTTTTAATTTCAATTATTTCTCCCCATTTAGAAACTGAAGCAGTTAGCCATCCAAAAGGTAGCAAAACATATTGAACCACAAAGAAAAATTCTGCAATCTTATGGTTATGATGTGTAATTGAAATTGCATTAAAATGTTTTTGGATTAACTGTCTTTGAATTCTCTTCTTTTAATATGTTTCCTAATGGTAACTTTTTGTTCTTTGAAAGTTCATTAAAAAATAAACATTTTTTAATGACATTTAAATATACATTTTAAGAGATATACTGGTTTCCTCCTTCCCTTCCCTTGGAAGATAAATTTTTCAACTTGATATTTATTTTTAAATTCTTGAAAGGGTCATTCCAAATATAATCAACACACTGTAAATCTCATCTGGGATTTTCATTAAATTTAAACTGGTATATTATTTATATAGACTTGAAAATATACCAAATTTCAATGAAGACAGCCTTGTAAAGTTTTCAAAAACTTGGAACTAACTTTTTGAATTACTTTCCTAATCATGTTTGAAAGTGTCATTACTAGGATATATTTATCATTTTAAGTTTGAAAAAGTCGCATTGGTTTGGCATACCTCATTTTTAAGTTGAACATCACTTTAATTGGAAATCACTAGATTTGACTATTGGAGCACTCATTACTAATACTCAGAACATCAGCATTTTTTGGATGTGAGAATGATGGTGGTACAGCTGAATGCTGAAACAGACTAGTTCATCCAATTCTTTTAACTTTTCTGGACCACTTGTTTCCTTTGGAAATTGCTGTGTAATATACATATATATATACTTTCCAATTGCTATGGAATCTCCATATTTGTGATAATAATTAGATGGAACTACCGAATTGCAGATTAAATGAAGACTAAAAAACTGTATATACAGGAAGACTACAAAATATGTTGACCTTTTCCTGAACCTCTACTTGCAGCAATACGGATAGTGAAAGTATTTTTAACCTGGTTAAAAAAAATTGGAATTGTTTTAGCATAAATGAAAAATATTGGAGTTGCTACTCTTAACATAAATGAATATGGGAGTATTTTATAATTTAAACTGGGCGAGGATGATTATATGAAAGTGCTTGCTATTTAATTAAACTAAATTATAAATGTCTTAACAAATAGTTTTAATTTTTTAATCAACAAATCTTATTTTTTTTAAATTTCTTTTAAGTTCTTTGGAAATATCTGACCTTTAATAATTTGTTGATATTATGTAATATATGTATTGGTAAGAAGTGTTGCTGGTGATTGGGTTAGCAATGTTGGAGGGTATGCCTTCTAATTTAAATTCATTATATTTTGATATTCCTTTTCCCAAGTCTACAAACTGTCTGCAAAATATTTCACTAATATTCAATTTTTGGATTGAATGCGTGTTATTTTGGGCTTTGATAATCGGTATTTTATGAAAATGATTTTGCAATAATAATTCTGATTTAGCATATTCCTTTTCAACTGAGTATGCTAAGTCTATTTTAGTAATATTTTTGATTGTTCCTTCAAAATGCTATTGTGATTTTGTGTTTTTATGTTCATATGGTCTTTATATACCTCCTCCAACTACTACGGAATTTCTATAGTTACTATGGAAATTGGGTGAAAACTACACAGGTATGGATATGTAATGGACTACAAGAAATGTCGGAAATACCCTTTTCCCCAAATCCTCATTCACAGCAATGCTGATGGTTAGTAAAATTATTTTTAGCATAATAATAAAAAGAATCTTGTATGAATAAGAAAAACATTGGAGTTGCTCCTCGTTAACAAAATGTATTTGGATTAAATGCATGATGTTAAACTGAGCAGTGATGGCTTTAAAAAAGTTCAAATGCTTGCTATGTAATAAGGGGGGGATGTAAATGTCTAGAAAACAGTGTTAATTTGTGTGATCAACAAAATCGTATTTGTTTTTTAAGTGAAATTATTTCACTTATATATTTAGTCAATAAATAAATGTCTTTTAAATAATTTGTGGATATCATTATGTAATATCTGCAAGAAGTGCTACGGATGATTGGGTAACCTGTGTTGGAGGGTATGTCTTTGTTAACAAGAAGCCATCTTTTCATTGAACCCCCTATTCTGTCTCGAAGCCCTTTACCTTTTGCTATGAAAGAAAAGTGCCGTTTTCCTTTTTTAATTTTTCCTCGTGAAAGCAAAAATGTGGAAATTTTTGTACTATATCACGTATGTTGGAGTTCCAAAAATATTTCATTGAATATGATTCTTTTGATCATATTTTTTTTTAGAAGTTCATTTATTGACTGAAAGAATTTTTATTTAAATCCTCTTGAAAGTAAAACTCAAAAATAAATTTTATGATAAACCAGAATTTTTTTAGTACATATAAGAATTCAGTGCTGAACAGTTCTTTACTCATTAAAAAAAAATGTTTGGTATCGGGAAATAAATTTTTTGTATCAATGAAGTTTAAGCATCCTTTTTAATTTAAAATTCAAATTTTACGGGAACCGATTGATTACATGAGTGATACTTATGATTATGAAGAGCTGTATGCTTTTATAACAGTATGAGTTATATGACTATCAAAATAAGTTATTAACAGACTGCTACATAAAATATTTGAGAAATTTAGTGAGCATTAATTTCGGCAAACCAGCATGTTGCTAAAGACAACTAGTAGGTTATAAAATGGGCAGAATATTATATTTTAGACTTAACCTTTGTTCTTGCAAGGAACTGATATGTTAATGTAGGAATGGTGTTATGTTTCTTAATACAGTAAACTGTATATAAGTTCCTAAAAGATTATCTTCAGTGTTTAAAAAATATTCAGGCATTACTTGTATTATTCTATTTTTACGTTTGTATAAAACAGGAGTTCTCTTAAATAAAGATAAATTGATTTAAAATGCTTAATATCGTCTTTCAATATAAATTAGAAAATTAAAAACTTTTTTTTTACATGCAAACGGTTTTTAATCAATTAAAAATTAATGCATTTTATTTAGGGTCTGTGTATGGTTTATGAATTATATTTTTATGTGCATTGTACTTCTGGAATGGAAATTTCTGTTTCAAATACTTGCATGAAAATATCTTAAACGAATGTTATATACACGAATTAGAAAAGTTTTTTCAGATTTATGTGCATTTAATTTAGAAGTATTTAATCAGACTTATATGATTTTAGAAAGATCTTTTATTATTATAGTGAAATGGTGCATAATTATAGAAGGAAAATTATTGAAATATTAATTTCTTCATTTTCTTCTGCCATGGCTCCTCTTCTAAATGATCAGGTAGCCTAAAAAAAAAAATTAAAACTGTTACAAAGTGTTGAACTTCTCTATCTGAAATATTAAACTAGAACATATATGGTTTTTGATCAAAATGAATAATTGCAAGATTAAAATCAATTACTGATTTATTAGTATGTACAAAGTTGAAAGCTATGGTTTCTTATCTTTTAAAACAGGATCGCCAACAGCATCTATAAGAAATGCTTTGTGTTAATTGGTGGTTCTTGGAAAAGAAACTGAAATGGTCCAAAGCAAATATCTAAACTAATGATATTCTAAGCTTTGTAACTTGTTCAATTTTAATTGCAGAAGAGTGGTACTTTTTTTTTTATTTAAAATATTAGTGTGCCAAGAATATTTTATTGAATATGGCTAATAAAACTGGGAATTTATAAAAAATAGTACTTTCTTTTTTAGCAATATATTTTCAAAACAACATACAAATAATTGGGGGCGGGCATTTTTCCTACTAAAAGAAAACGCTTTTCTCGGAACAGGTTAGAAAATAGTTGAGTCAGAATTTCAGTGAACTATAGGATAATCGGAAGATGTAAAGAAAAAAAGTTTTTTCTTGAATTTTAGACGGGAATTGCTTGAAGCTTCTAGTATGCAGGTATATAATAAAACTGCTCTCTAGTAAAATTATATAATTATATTTTATTTACAGCAAATCCCTCCCCCCTTTAATAAAACATTTTTTTTGTTTTGTTTCTTAAATGTTGCTACACATTATTACCTTAATCCGAAGATTGGGAAACGATGCAATAAATCAATGTGACTTGGATAACACTATACTACTAAAAAGTTGCCAATTGGTGTGAAGATGAGATCATAGTGTAAAGAACTGCTGCTGAAGTACTGCAAAACATAAATTTTTTATTGAAAGAAATCGAGTTAATTAGGAAAATTATTTTAGGAACTTATTTTTTTAGTTTAATTTTCTATTGTTTATTCCAATCATCAATTTTCAATCTTACAATGTATTTGACAAACGTATAGAATGGAAGATACATGGGATTTTATGTGCCGAATTTCTAAAATTGACTTTATTGGAAACTAACCTGATAAAATAACTAGTTTTTTTTTTCCCTTCATGATTTTATTAATTGTCGAAGCAATGCCTCAGAGTGAAACTTTATAAATATATTTGTAAATGTTCTTGGTTTCCAGGGCTATAAATAAGATGCAATCTCACTTAACGAACAAGACAAAATGCAAGAAAGTGACTCTTAATGAGCGATGTTTCGCAGAAGAAAGAGTGGGGGGGGGATGGACACCGGGATTTCACAGTCTGGATTAGCCAATACAAGGCAGTGATGAGCACTTGTTTTTTGAAAAGAAATCTTATATTTGCACGAAAAAAGTTTTTGCCGGATAACGCTGTCGAATGCGACTCGAAGAATTTATGCAAGTGCCTTCGAAGTCTTCATCGACTAGCTTTTGTTTCTGGCCAAGATTATGGGACTAGAGGTAGATATCGATGATCTGGAAGAAGAAACTAACAAGAACTACCGATGAACTTACGGAGCATCATTCTATGTCACAGCAAAAAACTACGGGGGAGATTTGGGTAGAAGAGGAGGAAATAAAATATATTCAACAGAGCGACAACTATCCAGTGAAATAAGAGAGATGCTGAAAATATGAGAAATTGTTGCATCGTACGGTGATAATCGATAGATAGTGGTACGATTTGAGAAAGGAGGAAAGTCATCTGAATTTTATTTCAATAATAAAAAATATCAAACGGCTTCGAAATTATATATTTTTGAAATGTAAATTTATTTATTATCTTGAATTAAGAATTATATTACGGAAGATGGTTCCCTTGTTAAATAGAATATTCGGATTTCGGTAGCGAATGAATGGTTAAAATATTTTGGATCAGTCATTGTATAGTAAATTTTGAGGAATTTTCTAAAGAAGAATGAATGCGTAAACATAAAATTTATAAAAACTTATTAAAAAAAAAACATCGCTTTAAAATCTGAATTTTTTTTGGGGGGGGTGAGATGAAAGATAAATTATCGAGGACAAACATTAAAATTTGGATTTACTTTTAATTAATAAGAAAATCTTAATTTTGAAAAATCTTTTAATACGTATTTATTGCCCAAAAAGTAAATAACGCAAGAAATTTGAAAAATCGAAATTCAACAGTTCTGCCTAGTGTTTTGAACGATTTTTTTTTCAAAGTAATTTCCAGATGAAAATGGTAGTCAAAAACATTATCATATTCAAATAAGATTTTGGCGTTCAGAAGTCATTTAATAATGTTATGTGAAAATGAAGAGATTTGTTAGCAAATCCGCTCGGGAATGCAGCGGTCCATGCACTATTTGTTATTTAAATAAGTTATATGGCAAAGCAAACAAATATAAAAAAAGGTTGTAAGCTGAATCGAAATGAAAAGGCAGATGCATTTTTCACACATTGAAGAGTAAGTCGGATTGTACTTCCTTACATTATCGAACAGCTGAACATTTCTTTTTGTCATAAGCAGACATCATTTAAGCATTTTCATTCAAACTCTCAAGTATTTTGATATCCATTCACTGTAACAGCCTTGTCACTATATCCCTCACTGTTTATATTCAAGTATATATTTGGTTATAAGTTTTTCAGCCTCGCAAAAAGAGATTATGTTTGTCACATTTTGCAGATCCTAAGATGTGTCATGCAACTCTTTACGTTATTTGAATAAACGAGTTTGGTTAGCGGGAAACTTAATGCAAAACTTTTACATTTATTAGTTTAACGAAGTATTCCACCATTCGCAACATTGCAGCGAAAAATGTGGGAAGTTTTCTGCTCTCATGCAATTGTATAAAAAAAAAATGGGAGACCGTTTTTTAAACACCCTCGAAAGAGAAATATACTTAATTTAAATCACATTGGAAAGGATATGTCATTGCCTTGGAAGTGGTAGTGGCACGAAGATTTACACGAACACAACTAAATATAATTTGCCTTGCTGTGTGAATGTAAGACTGGGATTGTATCGGCTGTCTCCAATTTCTGATAGCGCTGAAGATTCGTTTTTAACCTAATAGTTTTTCTTTTGAATGTTTCTGGCGAAATGTTGATTGACCTGGCAAGGGTAAGTACCTTTCTAGGTTCAATGTTACCCCATTCCGTCCAAAATGGTCGTTAGTAGTTTAATAAATACAAATGGTTACTTAGACATGAGATTCACGTTTGCATTAAAAAATGATATAAGTGAGTGGGTGAAAAATTTAAAAAAGCAAAAGGCGCACTGTACCCACTTCTGGGCCGTAATTCCAAATTGTCACTCAAAAATAAACTTTTAATGTACAAGTCCCTACTAAGACCTCTCATTAGTTATGCATCCCCAGTTTGGGGGCAGCAGCAAGAAGCCATATGAAAAAATTAGAAGCACTTCAAGACGGAACAGCAAGACAAATTTCCGATAGGCCTTGGTACATTAGAAATAAAAATATCCTCGAGAACCTACGCCTACCATCAATAGAGGAATATCATAAAAATATATCTCATAAATACTACCAAAAACTAGACTCGAGCTCAAACTCAGCGTTACAAGAAATCCCCACCTACGATCCAAGGAGCAACAGGAACAGAAGGCCGAGAACCCTACTCATCTAAGTACTTTAGTCTCCCTAGCCTCAACCTGAATACAGTCACTGTCAATTAGCCAATGGAATTTATTTGGATAAATAAAACTCACAATAAGCTAAATATCTCTCCCTTTTTTTTTTTCTTTTTTTTTGTCCTTTATGTTGTGTTGTCCCACGTACTACAAATGCATTTAAAATTCAACAGTTATTCTATCCAAAATGTTAATTACTTCTACCCTAATTTATGCTCAACATAATTTGTTTGTTACTAATCACCATTTCAGCTTAGCGGAAGATGAAAGGCCACCGATCCTAGGCGCTTCCAAAGAACCCCCAACATCATTGGCATTGATATAAGTGAGTTACTATTGGTTTCTTTAATTTCCATGAAACTGAAGTTCGAGATATGCATATACCTCTTATCATTCCCGGTTTACTCCATTGCTAAAGAATGATCAGCCTCTTCTCTCCTATATATGTATTTTTTTTACACATAGTTAATCTGTGGGATCTTGAATCAACTTGCGGATAATTTATTCCCTGTTAGTTGGTTACATTTATTTTTAATAAAAGCAGCAAAAAAAAAAAAAAAAAAAAAACCCGAAAGTGCGAGGGAAGGTGTTTATGTAATATCCACCTCTTAAGAAGATATTTGAGATCAAATGGAGGAAATGATCTAAAATTTAAAAGTACTTACCACAATTCCGCAGTTCACATTTTCATGATGTTGGCAGCGGCAGCTGCAGCTATAGCTGAGAAATAAAATAAAGCACATATATAATTATATGTATGTGTGATCTGTGCATACTTTTACAGTCATTTATATTTATGGGGGGGGGGACCTTTTAAAGAGATGCGTATTCCACACCTCATCATTGTAAAAACATAATCGATTTACTTGTCTTTTGTATTTAATTATATTCATTATAATGAATAAGTAATCAGCCAAACATCAAATGCCATTTGTTTACTGATTTAATGTAGGACAAAAGATATTTATTTTGAAATTTACGTAATTGGAAATGCGTTTGAGAGATGAGAAGTAAAATTTCTTTCTTAATGAATGTCATCTATTACTTAAGAAATAACTGTATGCCAAATTTTGAAATTCTAGATCAAATAATCTCTGCGTTTTAAATGATTTTTGCATCTGACATGTCGTATCCGTAATTTACGTCGGCCTAAATGAAGTTTTGTGGTAAAACTGAACGCATCTTATCAAAATCGTTGTTTAATAAAGAATTCGCTATAAAAAGAAAGGCGCCTTACTGCAAAACTTAAGAATGTGATTATCAGTGAGGATCATTCATTTCGTTTTACACGAGTCTCTATTATATTCAACGAGATCGCATTTGGCTTTTCAGTCAAAGGTTATGCCTAACTTTCTGTCGTGTAGAGTGTTTGTAAACGATTTTTACATTAAGCATATCGCATGAGGCACCACACAATTTATAGGTAACATGTCAGCCTATAAATATAATCGTGTTAAAATCTGATCAGACAATTTCCAAGTTTGCTGCAGTATGCATAATAACCATTGCTGTCCGACAAATGAAATTGTTATGCAGTAAAGGCAAAATCCATTGCAGCATTTTGATATCCACAAAGAAATTTAGAAAAAATATTCTAATACTGTATTTTCCAAAATTAATTTTAACCTTATTTTTCTCTCTAGTACAATGAAGTGAAATTTGTTCGATAGGAATGACAAGCTAAAACCTAAATTCATGAAATGGTAGCTTGTTCCTAATCGCATAACATTCCTCCAATTTGATTAATTTTCTTATGTAAATAAATTGCAGGCGCAGTGACTTCTCAGCTCAATTTCTTTAGAATGTAATCATTCTTTAGAATGTAATTCTTAAGAATTCTTTCACAAGAGTCATTAAATTGTTTGAGAATAGGTTTTAAGGCAAACACACGAAAAAAGTTTTCACTTACAGGTTCCCATGAGAAAATTCGCCATTTGCGATTTCATGGCATCTGGAAAGAAAAAAAGAAGGTAACGTCAATTGTAATTTTAAATTAATAATTGAAAGCATGACCATTTTTTGTAGCCGGACTGATGCACGATTTAAGAAATTTTTTCGTTGATAGATTTCTCAGATGAAGAGGATCTTTACGTTACCTTAATATTTCAATACTTATATATTCAATGACGCCTTTTCCCTCTGATATTTTAAAGATTTATTTTTAATTATTGTTTCAATAACTTGTATACAAATGAATGCCTTGATATTTTTACAGAGGTAATGTGCATATATTAAAAAAGCGCTAACTAACACTCCATAGTATAACTATTTAAGTCATATGGGTTACCTAAAGTACGTTATTTAGCTACTGGATTTGAATGCTTCTATTGCAGTTAATAGATTTCACTTTCATTAAACAAATGGGACTTAAAAATACTATTTGATGTAAGGTCATTTTCACGATGAGTAGCAATATTCGATCATAAAAGGATCTATATCCTATTTAACGGATCTTTTTTTATTTTTTATTTTATTGCTATATGAAAGGATAAAAGGAACAGTGCATTTGTTTTTATCGCTTGAGAGCGAAAGAGGAAAGAAATCACAACACTCTCTTGCTTTCTCTTATACAAAATATGCGGGGAGAAGGTATTGTAAATGCCGAGAGATTCGAATTAGGGATTTGGATGAATCCTCGTTTCATATCTCCCTGAGTCCGGAAAACAAATGTTTAGAATTATGTCTGCCTGTGAATACGACAGCTCAAAAATGCTTTAAGATAAACAAATGGAATTTCTGTTAAATTTGAGCGAAATCCTTTCAAGGAAGTCTATCCAAATGCAAGCAAACTGGACAACTACAAAATGTAGAGAGCTTGATAAATGAAATTTGTTATGCATCTAAAATGCGGACTGATATGTAGATGCAAATTTAGTAAACAATTTTTACTTTTAAAGTATAATTGTATAAACTAACAATCAATTTTCAACCAAATATGTCAAGGCGTTGACCTTCTGCCAGCCAGTCATTTACACTATGCATGAGTGTAAATGAAATAACTCAAAAACGCATTGATTTAAAAAAAAATGAAATTTGATATTAGATCTTGTTTATACAATTGAAGTTCAATATGAAATTTTAAAATCGATCGTTTAAAAGGGTGGTCAATAATCGAAATAAATTTTTCCATCAAGTTCTTTAAATGAAAAAAAACAGTAAACTTAAAGATTTGATGAAATGAATAGATTGTCTCCTTTATCCTCGTAACAAAGTATTTTTTAAAAAAAATCATGTATAAACTAAAAAAAAAAAAAAATGGTAAAATTTGAGGTCTTTTTATTGCCTACTTCTGAACCAAATAAGTAAAATAAATTTTAAAAAGTATATTAAACTTGTTGTTACTTTTCAATAATCTCAGCATGGTTCTTAGAGACAGCACATTTATTAGACATAGAAAACGAAAAGAACACAGGTATTGACAATTACGCACACAGCATCAAATTCGCAGGTGGAATGGTCTATGGTGAGAAGCGTAGTCATACAGATATTACTACGCGAGAAAAATAGTTCGCTGGCTTCATTCCAACAAAACTTATTACTTTGAACAGAAATCTGCTTTTTATGGAAAAGTAAGTTATAGTAACTTCATAACCTTCATCATTAACGAAAAGAAAAAGAAAAAAAGATGAAACGAAGTTGCAACAATAAAAATAGGTTAAGATTCACTTTTGCAGTGATTGTTGTAAAATATATTTAAAATATTTTTTAAATTCATTAAAAATTAATAAAAAGTATTAGGTAAAAAAAATTGGTATAATTGAAAAGACAATTTTTGAATTTACGATAATATAAAAATCATTTTAGTGTTTTAATATTTTCAGATGTTATCTTGTAAAAATGCCATTTTTATTCATTTTAACTGAAATTTGAATAAATATCTTTTCGAGGTGCATCCTGTAATGTATCTGATTGCAGCCTTAGGTCTCGCAATCAGATATGTAAAGCGTCAAGGGGCACAGACACATCCTTCTTTATTATTAGTAGAGATGAGTGTTTGGACTAAACTTGGCCCTAGTTCACTATAAAGCGGATGTATAAAATATTTTTTGTTCATATTTACCCATCAATTCTGAATCTTCACTAATCACCGGTATTCCCAATTTGTTCATTCCAGTATTGATGACAATGCGGTTTAAAACTTCTTGGAAAACTTTTGCTGTGGAGAAAATTTGGATTATATCACTTTGAAATAATGGAGAAAAATAATCACATTATAATTGCGATAATTCAAGTGATTCATGTATGGATGTTTACCCATGCGTTTATTTCGTTCTCTCCTTTCTCTTGTACCTAATAATGAATTATGTTTTTTGTTTGTTTAGTTTCGTAGAATAAAAATGGAAATCAAATATAGCATTTGAACCAAACTTGGATATCAATTTGCAACTTATAAGATTTTAATTATATTACTTGCTGGGTTATTCGACTCAACATTTTCATTCTCATAGATAGTCTTTCCTTTGCAAGATTTAGTCAGGAATATGATATAAATATCATATGCTAAAACTAACCCTTATATTGCAGTTTTGGATTATTGCAAACAACTCATTGATTGATTTGGTTTAAAATTCGATTCAGATCTATGGTTTGAGTGGATGAACATCCGTCTGTTTGAATTTCTGCAATTTACAGTTATCGAATTCAAATACAGACGAAAAGGCAGACGGATAATTAGTTTAGTCCAAAATCTGCAATAGATCTACGATTTCCCTGGGAAAAAAATCCACATACTTCACCTATTTAATTCTTTACTTTTTTATTTAGTTATTTTGTTCATACATATAGTGGTGGCCAAAAGTGTGGACATTTTTTGAAAGTTTCATGTTTTTCAACTTTGCGTGCTTGTAGAATATATTAATTTTCACTTAAATACAAATGTTTATATAT
>JAPMOR010007331.1:0-37562 GCA_026543865.1 Argiope aurantia
AACATCAACAACATCATAGAAATCTGTCAACCTTTTATCTTTCTAAACATTTCTAGAAGATTATTGTTTAATTAGCTTGGAAAATTTTATATAAATTTAAACGAAACTCAGAAAATTGCTTTGACATATTTGTCGACATACAAAAATTTAAAAAAAAAATCGGATTTTATTTAGGCAAATAATTTGATTCTAAAATATTAAAACACACGATAAACTTATAAACCAAAGCTTCTGTTATATTTAAATACGATATGGTGTGACAAAATGTATAGCACTTCATATCATTCTCATACTCATAGCTATAAAGAAATTTAAAATCCTCTATCCCCAGCATTTGCATTCATTTGTATTCCTTCATAAAAAGATCATGAATAATTCATAAGGTACAACGAAGATTTTGCAGTATTTTTTGTTTTCCTCTATGTCCTTTAATAGAGTTTTAACATATATGATTTACAGTGTAAACATTGAATTGAAGTAACACATATCAAAGTTAAAATGAAATAAAATGTGACAAGGGCAAAATGAAAAATATTGTAGAAATATATTCCGATGTTTTAAAAGCAATATTCTCTGAGAAGTGGAAGAATAATTTTTTGTGGAATTATATCTATAAATGCTATCCATATTTTATTTTAGAAACTAGGAGTTTTTGAAAAGTATTGTAATTTATTGATTATACTGATTATAATTTAATTGAATTCAATTTGTTTCCATAGGAATTTAATAAATTAAAGCAAGGCTACATTTTTTCTGTCCATTTTCTGTAGATTTTGTCAAAAAGTTGTTTAAGAGGAGCAGGTAAGTACGAATAGGAATCAGTTTAAACCTTTAAATTCATACTAGGTAAAAAATATTTCGGTTTATCTCACTGAAAATGTTACTTAAATAATTTAAACTTAATCATGAAAATTCGTTGAAGTATTGAAATGTGGGTATTAGTATATTGCTCCTGGTCAAACAAGATATGAACTATTTTTTATTTCATTTTGCTGACAAAAATGGAAATTAGATAAAAAAATTTAATCTATTTTGACAAAAGAAACAAAATAAAAGAGATATTAGTTTCTGAGATGGTTTTAGATTGAGCTTTTTAGATTTCTTGCTTTTGATTGGTTTTTAGAGGCTTTTTATATTTAGCAAGCACTGTTATGAAATATCACAAAAAAGCGATAATCGGCAGTCAGGCATCATTTCCATCTGTCAGAAATGAGAGTATAAAGAAGAGTTTTGACATTTTGATTATTAAACGTGCTGAAATCTGATGATAACGAATTCTATCCCAAATAAATGAAAATTATTTTCAATGGGACAGCTAAAACTTTGAGCCTATTTGCAATAAAATGAATATAGTCATCATTAAATAACCTTGAACAACTAGAGATTTTTCTAAATTATTTCAATTATAAAAAGATATGGTGATATATTTGAATTACATCAGAATTCAAAATTGCATAATAACAAAAAGACAAAATACAAGTGTAAAAAACTCGAGCACAAGATCTATTACCACAGATAAGCTGGTTTTTCCAATTTCTGCTATATTACATAATCTGAGTTGTAGGAGTAGTCTTGTGCGAAAGAAGCTTGTTTCAATTAAAGTGGTTTCGAAGTTTGAAACTCTCTAATCTATCAAATAATGATATAATTAGAGGACTGGTGCCCATTTTCCATCGAATGTTCTTACGTTTCTATGGAAATTTTGTTGGAAGTTACTGGTTTCGAAATCGTCTTCAGCATCTGATTGTGTCCAAACAGAGTTCCTATTGCGAGTGTAAATAAGAAGTGATTGGGCTAAAATTAGTATAAACTAATCGATATACACGAGAATACAGCATTGTTATAAAACACAATACAATACATTCTTGATATAATCCTTTTTAGAGGTAACATTTTTCAGCCCATTAATTCTGTTTATAGAACTGCATCCGATGAAAGAAGCCAATGCATGTGAGAAAAAAATTACCTAAAATTAAAAGAAATATAGTACATAATAATAGTAATATAGCTGGATAAAAGAATAATTAACACTGTCAATACATACGATAATTCTTAGTGTGGATATTCGCAATATATAGCCACTCATAACTTTAAAATTTTCCGAATATATTCGTAATCGATATGTGTAACTAATATTTATATAAGCTCCAGATAAATGATATTCTAATGGAATTCTGAATTTGAAACGGAAATTGTTTAACTTCGTAAAGCTCTATGTAAATATTGGCCTTATGTAATGTACAGATGATACCTTGAATTCTAATTCCCTAATTATCTTTAATTTGAATAAGCTTGCAATGCTTAGAACAGTATAAGTAAATAACTAGAGTGAATATAATGTAGTTAATTCTATTAAGAATTCAATGGAAATTGCTACTTTCTTATTATTCTGTTCTAAAGTTTCTGTCAACGATATTTTATTTTCTCAAACGTTAGTGAATAGTACTTTTCGTTTACCTGATCTCAAATTAGTTTTCGTTGAACACTCTTCTTTGAAAAAAAATTGCTTTACTTATACAAAAGCATTTAGAATAACTCTTCATTTTTAAAATATACAAAGTAAAAAGCCCTCTAAAGTTCATCTCTAATACAGAATAATGTTTTAATTTCTTACACTAAAATGATCTCGTTTATTGAGTCAGAATGAAAGTAAAATCGAATATTCTCATTTTTTTACATGGATATCCACAGAAATTATATTACTCTAAGGTTAATATGAATCATAAAGGAACATATTTCGATCTATGAAAATAACATAATAAAATAATTTTTACAATGGAATTTTGTGTTGAAAAATCAGTTATAAAGGAAAAAATGAAAACAAATAAATTACATAAAAATATTCTAAATTATTTGGAAAACCTTTAGAATAAATTACGAACTGCAATGCCGACTCATGGAATTCAAAAATGGTTTTTTTATAAGCTGTTATAATTTAATGTCATGACTGAAATTTAACTTCAGTAAATTAGGTTTCATTGGTGAGTTGTTTCTGTGTAATAAGTTCCCTTAGACTGCTTCATCTATTTTCAATAGGGTTAAGAACCGAAACTTTCCCACGAATGTGAATTTAGCAGTGAAATTATCTTAGGTTTCATTCTTCTCCTAGCACATTTTATGCCATCGTTACCAAATGGTGAAATTTTGGTCTTATCACTCCAAATGGCACTATTCTGTTGCTCTGCCATCTAGTTAACATGGATAGTAGAATAATCCAATTTATCGTGGAATTCTTGAATTGATGCAATATGAATCAAATAATCCGTGCACTCAGTATCAAATTGTATTATGCCATTTTAGTTTGTATACATCTAAACGAATCTTCTCTCACAGAGACACGGTCTTTGAACTATTCTATCATGACTTGGTGTAGTGCACCTTTTCCTCTTTTTACTATTTTGGTTTTCTTGTGCAGTTTCTTCATTTTGATTCTTTTATTTCTATAGTTATGAAGAATTTTATAATATGTCTTCAAACATGTACACATAATTAGATTTCCATCATTTTGCTGTTTTATTTCGTTATAACTAAAATTTTGTTTGTGCATAAGTAAAATTTTGGATGATCACTCCACTTTTTGAACAATTACTTCTAATTTTTGTGTTGTGATTTCTCGCAAAATAGAAGAATAAAAATTTAGTGAATAATTAGATAGCAATCACAAAAGGCACGGGAAAGGAAGTGATATTCTTTCAACTGCAAAACGTGTTCTAGTGTTCTACTAATAACGAGATGGCGCTTCGTTGATTTCTTAAAAACTCATGTTCATTGCCTACATTCAAATTAGAAAAAGCTATGTCTTATGAACGTAAGGTAAGCTTCTTGACTGCTCATTTAGCTGTAACTTATAAAAATATTGATATTTGTATTGTTTCTATTATGATACCTATCTTAATGGTATTATTACAAATACTATTGTTGTTATGAGCTATAAAATCTTCAAAATGCATTCTTTTAAAAAGATTACCATAATTGTGGCCATTTGCATATTTTATAGCACTCTCAGTGCTAACATTCTGACTTTTCCATAGCCAAAATAGGCTTTGTCTTATACTCACCTACGTAGAAAAGAGAACGTTTTTAAGCACTTTTTACAAGAAAATATTGTAAAAATTTCTTCTAAATGACTCTATCAATTTGTGACACTTAAACATTTGCATTCTACGTTGGGCTAATTTAAAGTGATGAAGCATTTAGGAAGAAATTAATTTTAATTGTCAGCTAAAGCCCAGTAATGTAGAAAGAATCATAAAGATATATTTTTAAATGGTTAAATCATGAAAAATAGCTCTAAGATTATTTCTGATATACGCTTTGTTCTCAAGTTAATTGTGAAATATAATTTGTAATGACTATAACGTGTGTGATATTATTTAGAAATTCTTTTCAGTAATTTTGCGCTGGTGACCATGAAAGGAAACGAAATAATATTTAAATATCATTTTATTCTCTCAGAATCATTATAAAAGAAAAGAAGATATTCTATAACAAACACTCAAACTAATAAACAAATGAAATTAATGTAAAGGAAGTGAAGTCTTCCTTTGAAAATTTCTATCAAATACATTAGCTGGTAATTTTAAACCCAAACTATTTAAGCTTAATTGGGGAAAAAAGAAATGAGTATATGATAGCTTAATACATTCCTTCTATAACAAACTTACCTTATTAAATTATTATGATGATGATAAATGTAAGCAAGGATATCAATTAAAAATTCGAATCATTCAAACATTACATTTGTTGCTTGAATAGTTTTAAAGTCAAATTTTTACTATACATATTAATTAAATGTTTGTTTCTCTGTTGTTCTTTTCCAATTTTTAAGATTTTTATTTACAGGAAAAGTTGGCGCATGTCCTGAAACTTTATTGAATAGAAACATTTCAGTTCTCATATATTTAAGGATAAATTTTTAAATGAAAAATGAAAGCAATTTTATCTATTTATAGGAGTCGGGGTATACTTACATGCATCAGTTTCTTTTGTTTACTGAAAAAAAATAATCAGATTTCAAAATATTTCATAGAATTTGAATGAAATAACAAATTTTAGGAAACTTTCAATAGAAAGTTATTTTTTATGTGAAATAATTACACTATGAAATATTATTAGCAAGTATAATATTTCTATAAATATTTTTTTTTAATTTAAAAAAAAAACATTTGTGAAACAAGATATATAGCTTTTTTAAATGATTTTTTTAATTCACCTGAAATCTAGCAACTACTATCAATAATAACAGGAATAAAATTAAAATAGAAATTGACATGAAATGTGATTTTTTTTTTAAATAAAACAAAATCTTTAGAGACGATTCCAGTGAAAATACAAAATAAACTAGTAAAAATAATGTAAAGTCTGGCAGTCTTTTAGATTCTTATTTCTTAAAACATGGTTTCTAGAATTCTTAAGCTAAATAATATAAATGAAAAATAGAAATATCATACTTTTAAATAATCTTCCCTTCCACTTCTTATACTTCATTCGCAATTCCACATCTTATCAAAACTGGAATTGAAGGAAATTCATTCGATTCGGAAAGAATTATAAAATTTTCTCCAAATGTAGGAAATCCACTTTCTTTGTATACCGAATATTATTACAAAATTCATTGTTTTATTTTGGGAATGTAATGAACAAAACCATTATAAATGTTTCGCTGCGATAAACTATTTGCTTTAGAAGCAATATTTTTCATAATAGGATTCAATTGGAGTCGAATCCATCATCTCATTACTTTTTGCTTCATTTCTAGACTACGTTATTGGGAACTCATTAGCATGCAATCTTCTAAGGGGGCGCGGGGAAATGATTTCATGCTGTTCATTATTTGATCGATGTATCTCGCTTCCATTGGTAAGCACACGGAGAAGGATAAGAGAACGCAGCAGGGTGCCCGGCATCATTTAGTTTGACTTAAGAAGACTGATGATATTCCGCGATCCTGTCGAGAAGCAAAGGAAACACGTTAGTCAGACGATTCTGAATTTTCAGTTAATTAAGTTATTGCAATCACGCATTTTCTGTCTAATGAATACTGTGGCTAATTCAAATCTTGACTTATAGTTTCCATCAAATTTCACTGGATAGCATTCTTTCGGTCAGAAACTCTAATCAAAAAGAAAAAAAGACGTGCATTTGGGAAATTCGCAAATAATTTTGGTTAAAAAGTTGACTTTTTAAATTCATCTTTGAGTAGAAGGGTTAATGAAAAAGTGTTAAATTAAAAATTCTTCCTCAATTTAAAAGGAATAGTAAATACATGATACTTACGGTTCGTCTAGATACTCAGTGGTATTCAATTATACTGCCAAAATTATAAAACTCAAAATTAGAAACAAAAAATAAGAATTAAAAACTTTTCAAATGCAAATACATGTTTGACGACCTCTTTAATGTGATTTTTTTTATCTAGCTATGTGGAAACAAATTCCAAATGGAGTTCATTTTAATATCAAGTGCTTATAAATTATTGTAATGCATAGAATTTCGCGATCTTTTAAATAATAGTTTCATCTTATAGCGTGATGAAGTATTTCTTACGCATTAATTAAATATGCTGTCAAAACAAAGTTTATCTTTAAACACTTATAGTATGAATAAACGATATCATCAGCATATATATTTATCCGTCCCTATCTGTAACGTTGGACGGACTTTAAAAATACATGATAATCCTTTCTACTTTGATATCTAACAACCAGTCATGTTCGTTTTATTATGTGTGCGAATAACGCTACGAATAAATAAAAAATTAGTTATACGATTAAACACTCATAATTTTTTTTTACATTTTTTTATATCGGATAGTAGCAAAGTTCAATGAACTAAAATTTGCAAGCTTTAGTATTTTATATTATATCTATTCATTATATTCTCACTTCACTGAATAGTTTGAAAAGATTTATACTGTTTTATTAATTAATTTTTTTATTTTATATTTGATCATGCACTTTTTTGTTAAAAGAAACTATTTGCTTTATTTTAATTAAGGAGTTAAACAAAAATTTTAATTTGAGTGTTCATAAACATTATATAGCGAGAAAATTCCATTATAGAAAAAAGTAGTGAATGATAGTGAGCGAGGCATTGCCAATAGAATAAAAATTAGTTATGGGTTCGCATTTAATTACTATTTTTATGTTGGTTAATGAACTGAGATCTGCTAATTAATAATTCTCATTACAGTAATATATTGCATTTTATCTATTTAAATATTTTACATTGACATCTCCTATTTCCTTCAAACTGTATCTGGTGATAAATTTGATTTGAAAACTTGTAAGCATCATGGGTAGTGAAGATCCTATGTCAAGATTAGCTGACAAAACTTTCTTTTATTCTAATATATCAAAGCAAAACTTCCCAGAATGACTATTATTACTAAAATAAAAGTCAATTATTATTATTATAGCGAAACTTCCAATTATATATTTACATCTGTAGTGTAATACAAATAATATATATGTTTATTTATTTAATAATTATTTTACCAATGTACATGAGATTTTCTATTGCAATTTTCCTTAATCTGTGGCAATCACATCCGAGATAATATATACAAAATAATAACCTGTCTAGACGGCTACATCTTTTTTTAAAAAAAATAATTATTCGTTTTCAGCTTATCTACTTATAGAAAATATTCCATGTAAATAAAACATAGCATAATAAATGAGAATAATTTTTTGGACATTATTCAATTCTGAATGAACTGTAGCTCATAATATCAAAAAAAAAAATACTTCTTTTAAATGAAGCCGAAAAAGTTTTTTTTAAGTAAGTTAAATAAGTGTGGATTCAACTTGATTTGAACTCTTTTAAATCGAGATAAGCATAAAATATTACATACCTAAATAATGAGTAATAATGATATACGAGAAAGATTAGGCCATTATAATAATAATAATAATAATCAAACATGTAGTAATTGCTTTTCAAAATGACGTCATCTAATTATCTAATATGTAATAAATTTAAAATATTAAATAATGCAGATTTTATGAATTATTATAAAGGTCACATAAAGAGACAAAAAAAAATGTTGCATTTTGAAATATACTATAGTTTTAACTTATATATATATTTTTTTAATTTAACTTTTTTTTATTTCGTACAACTTATTCTGATTTATTCTACTTTCCCAGTTCTTCGCTTTGCTGTATATAATGATGTTTTTTCCATAAAGTATCGCATACACAAATTGATAATTTGTTATTCTAATTCTTAGAATGAGTTTTCAATAAATGTACATTTTTAAATCCCAAATTTTCGAATGGCTATACAGAATCGTATAAAGGTTCAAAATAATTTCAATAGTCAGTACAGAATTATGGGAAAGTTTATTCTTATTTCAAACTATTTCATTATAATTCTGTTCAAACAGTGACATGTCTAGAGAAGAATTGAAATGACCTGTTTTGTGTTCTAGTCTTAATTTCATTGAAAATAAATTGAATGAATTGAAATATCTAATTCGAGAAAATCTCAAAGAATCATACCAATAACATAAATAACCAATTTTCTTTGACACGAGTGGTATATAATTGCTAAAGAAATATTATATAAACCAGTGGATAGGCTTCCTCATTAAATGGAAGTTATTATTGCAAATCATTGTGGTCCAAATTATGATGTTGCTTATAAATTATAAGCAAAATAAAAAGATGTTTGGATGCTTATAATAATAAAGTATGAATCAAGTTACATAATCATTTCCGTACTAAAGTGTGATCGGTGATTTAATAAAGAAATAACATTTAATATTGTTTATGATGCCTTATTTATTCCAATTTAAATCACGTGCTTAGTTTATAAATATACTGGAATATTTAGCATGTTTCTATATATTATGTATATTCCAGAAAAAATATACAGGAATATTTAACATATTTATATATTTTATGTATATTCCAGAATAAATATATTCGAATATTTAATATATTTCTATTCAATATAATCATTCAAGAATTTAAAATATGGGTACGTAAAATAAATCCCTCGTCACTTAGCTTCGCTTATAAAGCAGCGGTTTTTATTGCAATATTGATATATATATATTTCTATTTTAAAAGCATTTAAAAATACGTTTTTATACAAACTGACTTTTATATTTGACTTGTAAACTGTGAAAGGAAAAAATATGTTTTCTCGTTTGCGCATTTAACAATTATTTATTACAAATTATAATATTTCTCTGATATTTAAAGTAATCATTTCAAATCTTTATGGCATATTATCATATGTTCTGAAACTTTTGCTCGGTTTGGATTCAGAAATTTAAATTATGTATTGTAAAACTGAAAAATTTAAACATTATGTCGTCCTGAATATACATACCATTTTGATGAAATTGCTTGAGATGAATCTCATTATGAAAACGGGAGTCCAAATGTATTCAAAATTTGATCAAAATATGGTATGACAGATTCAAAGAAATGTCTAAAATAGAAGCGCTGAATGTATTTCTTAATGAAATGTGTATATGCATACTAAACATAGAAACACACAAATATATCTGTATCTATATACATACTTACTTATAATAAAGATGAATGTGTGTATTAGCTCTGTACTTGTTGTACTCTGCGTAGCTACTTCGACTGTAAGGAGTACCAAATGTTGAACCAGATATACGTAATATGCTCTACGTACATGTGTAATGTTGTGTTGTTGTGGCTTATCCCACCTGGTCAACAGTAACATCAAACCAGCTCCATGAGGCCAAATGCCCTCAAAAATGTAGCACAGTTTCACCGTGTGCTCATTGTCTCTTAATTGACGAGTCATGATAAAAGGGCTTAAAATGCAGCCTCAAGAGATCAAGGACCCAGAGGCACCAAAGGCTGAAGTCTGACTTTGCCTCATGCCTGCATTGCATTTACCTAAGCATAATGGAATGGCCTTCACGCCTTGGGTGACCCTACCAGGAGAATAAATACTCTTCCGACGTACTTCGCCCATTCCGTCCAGGAACACTCCCCCGCCACCGATGAGGAAGCAATGCAGGACTTTAGGGAAGACGTATACGTATCGAACGTGAAATATATTTGTGGAAACGTGGAAGAAATTTGGGGGATGAGAATGTGCGCTTTATAGCGATTTTCTTGAAAATTTAATTTTATAAAAGCAAGCAATATGCTTATTTAATTCTATGTGAAGAAAATTTCTTCATATAGCAGCAGAACGAAAATAAAGGAAAAGCATATTAAAATGAATGGAATGACGTAAAGTTTCTAAAATAGTATCAATTATATATCTATCAAGATTTAAAGATTATTTGCAATTCAAATTGACAAACAAGTACCTTTTTTTCATTACATTCATACTTTATAATTTCAATAAATTTTCAATTAATTCTCATTCTTCTTCTTCTTGCCAAAAGTAATCATTGGCATGTAGACATATTATTTATAAAAATCTCCAAAAATAGAATTTTATGGAGGGAAAATTCTGCTGTTATAATAGGAAAAACTCAGACTCAACCGTTTATTTATTTATTTATTTTTTGCACTACTTTTCTTACCAATATAAGAATATTATATTTCAATTCGCTCTTTTTTTTTTTTTCGTTTGTCGTGCTCAAATAAAAGCATTCCATTTCTTTAAGTTTACTTGAGTTTGTTTTATTATGAAATCTGTAGCAAAGCTCTGAGTTTTCTTTGGGAAAATAGTGTCCATAAGAATTCGTTTTAAATTGAATTGCCTAGACTATGAAGAGATTTTCATTCAATTTTCAGTCCCTTATGCTTCGTATCCCCCTTTTTATTTGCCTTTCTTTTATTCTTTATTGCGATCAAAGCGAATTGTTTTAGATTTCGAATTCTATTTCTGGCTTTTTTCAGAGAAAATCTTTCACTACTTTGGTAAAAAAGTTTCAGCTTATTTTTATGAATTAGCTAATGTTTACATAGTAATTTCTGCACTGGAATTGTATACATAAGTAAAGGGGACTGCTTATATGGATATATTATAACGCTATCTTAAAGTCCAAGGAAGTTAATTTAAGAAATATCTATCATTATTCATGTCAAATAAAATGGATAAAAACCAACCAACAAACAAAACTAATGACGACCGTTATTGAACATAGTGATTAACAATTTTTATGAAGGAATTATCGTATTTCTAATGGGATTTTATGACAATTATTTCTATAAATAAACTCTTTTTTAAACTTAAGTATCAAAACGTAAACTAATTTCTAATAAAAGGAAGGAAAATGCATAATGCATATTCTATTTTTTGGAAACAAAACTGACAATTTTATACTAATGAAATTTAAAACGTTGTTTAAAACTTAACTCCAGGTCACTGAAGCTATAGCAAATCACTAAGGCTATCACTAAGGAATCACTGAGGCTATAGCAAACTCCTCAATGGACTCTGTAATCCGTCGGTTTCTTCATGGAATATTTCCTGGCAAATGGATAAGAATGAATGGATTACAAAAACGGATGCTCGCTCTTCTGATATTACGCCACTTAATTTCTTCTTTAAATACAGGGTAATCAAGAAATAACAAGAGGTGTTCGGAGCCCTGTAGCGTGTTATGTACTGCACGAAATACTATAACAAAATTTCGTCACCATACACATTAAAGTATGCGATTTCGATTTATCAAGAAAAAAATGTAGTACCAAAAAGCACCGATGGGCGAGCTCCTGGCCCTGCATGCGCATAAGTGTGAGAAAAAAAATACATAACTACCAATGGAAACAGTAAATAGCAATACACCAAATACCAATGAAAAACATTTATTATAGCAACTTACAAATTTGGATCAAGGTGACCACCAACTTGAGGTTCCAATAACTGCATGCGGTACACGAGATTTAGCATATCGGCATTTATTTGTCTGACATGTAACGTTATTTGATCTTTTAAAATATGAATGTCAGGATCATGACCTTGATGCACAACGCCTTTCAAGTAGGCCCATAATCAGAAATCACCAAGATTCAGATCAATGTTATCAGTTAAAGGGTGTTATCTTATACTGATAAAATTTCAGGAACTTGCGCAATATCTTCTGCACAGTTGAGTACGAGATATCTGTTTATCGTGATATTGAACTCGCACCGCCGGTATTACCCTGCTTATTAGCTGACGCCTGATCCATAACGGCAGTTTTAACTTCTTCAACTTGTTCCTGCTTGATTCCTTTACCAGGTTGCATACCAAGAATTCCTGTTGTTTCAAATCTTTCAGCCCTTCTTCGCAAGTTAGTTATGGTCATTGGTCCTCTACGTAACTGATTTTACCGCCGGTATTAACGAACAGCAGCACTGGCATTTACATTCCGCTGATAAAACAGCTTGACTAATAAGGCGCTTTCACGTAGTGACAATGTCATCGACTGGGATATTCTTGCAGAATGACTTGAATTCCCGTACTCCTTCCTTTTATCCTCGATTCGAATCACAAAAGATATGCAAATTACATAATAAAGTTTTCGATTGCAGCACCAGAATTTCCCCTATCGGGGGTTCCTGATACTATTTTTTTCTTGTTAAATCGGAACCGCATATTTAAAAAAAGAATTGCTAAATTTGTTATATTTTATCCACATTTTATTTGGGCTCCGAACACCTCCTGTTATTTCTTCATCACCCTGTATTTTATGAAAAGACTCATTGTCATAGAAGTTCAAGAAATTCCACATAGATAACTAGTATGAGGTAAATAAAAATACGTGTCAATCTTATCCTACAAAATAATGAACAATAAAAAGCGAAAATAGGAATTGGCTTTAATTATAAATTTAATATGGACTTAGAGTTAATAAAGTTTTCATTACAATTTTTACCCTTTCAAAAATAAGCATATGCTTAAATGCAACAATTCAACCTAAAAAAAATTGCGGTTAACAGAGAAAAGCTTTTTTACTGGCCTTTCTTTTACATCTTATCAATAGGATCTCTAGTTGCCTGAATAAAATGTACTTCTTTGCTTAATTGCATTATGTTTAATTGGTTAAATTATTGCTATTGAAAGATTGCAAAAAGAGCTGTCTGAAACCTTCAAATCTTACCTTTTTAACATTTGAACATGAGGAGGTACAAATTAGTTTTTTTGTTACATCTCTAAAATCTTTGTTTGGCAAGCTTATTGGATTAGTTTGTTTCTTCTCTTTTCATATGAAAAGTAGAAGTATTTAATAAAAATATATGCGATTGATTGATAATACGTAAGAACTAAGATAATTTCAGAAATTATAAAATAAGATAATCTTATTAATGAACAAATCTTATTCATTCTAAATTCTTTCCGTTTCCCCCAAAAAAAAAAAAAAAATGTAAAGAAGGAAATGTCGCTTTAGAATAATTTCAAACAGGTAATATAGTTCTTATGTTAAACATATTGTCGATTATGTTAAAAAAACGAACCGATATCTGATTTTAACAAATGGTGCACTCAAAAGTCGAATTATTACCATCCACAATAAGAAAGGATTTAGATATAGTTTTCTTTTTGTAATTAAATCTAAATCCTTTCTTATTAGCATTTAATCATCGAGCATTCATTCTGAAATATCTAGAGTATTTTAAATGTGATTTCAAAATCTATAATATGGAGTGCTTTCGATATAGATTAAAACGATTTTGTGTAGTAAATTGGATTAGCATTTCAGAATAGCTAGTGTTCTAACCCCGATTTATAAATCTGCATCACAGAGTAAATTCAATTTTGAAGAGAATTAATTATGTATTTTGGAAATTCAGAAATGCTTTAGTTTTGATTTGTAATAATTATAAATCACCAGTCTGGTGTGATTTCCATATAATTTTTACTACTGTGAAAGAAGAAACACCAATTGTGTGTGTGTGTAATGATATTTTTAAATATAAATTAAATTCTAATTAATTTTATAATTTTTATCTTAATTCAGCTCCTATTAACTTCATTCTAAAACATTATCTTTATTCCTGATCCCATTCTACCTTTTCTATTTAATTAATTCAACAATAAATATAAAAATGTATAAGTCAGTGGTTTCCACACTCCGAGTGAAGGGATAAAAAATTGTTGATCTAACGCATTCTTTTAAGATATTCCTATAATTCCCTTACTTAAATCGACACCGGGAAAGAAATCCCTATCAAAATCTCACAGTATATAATCATGGGAATATATTTTTCATTAACTTTTTCTCTTTTAGCTCTTGTATTGTTTAGTGTTGACGTGCCTTATCGCGTGTGTGTGCGCGCTCACGTATATTTTTTCTTAAAATGTGATAAGATAACGAACAAAATCCGGATCCATTGGATTTTCAAAACGCAGAAGATAAAATATCAAACTGACAAATTTTTGACATAATGGCAGTTGAAAATTGGTTAAAAGTGCGTGAATACATATCGGTTTCTTAGAAAAAGCATAAGGAAAATAGTTTTTTCAATAGAATTTCCGTGTGTGAACGGGTTATGAGAATTTTACGGATTAATATAGAATTAATATAGAAGAACGAATTAATATAGAATTTTAGAGGATGGTTGTTGAAATTTCACATGCATCATTTAATACGCTGTGCTATCAACGATTATGCTGGAATTCAAACATCTAATATTTGCTATTTTAAATAGTGCTTTTATAACACATGAATGCATAGATCAACAGATGTGCGCGAATTGTTCAAAAATTTTACTCACATCAAAAATTATCATACAAAATTCATATGCTTAATTTCTTCTATCTAGCCTTATTTTGTTAATTATCATTTCAATATCTATTCATAAGGTAGATAAAAGACAGATTTCTTTCTAAGTTTGATAGTGATCTACATTTCCAATTTTATGTACACAGAAATTTTATCTTTCTATATATTTAAGTAATTTAGATTTTGTATTCTCGAACAGAAGTAGATATTCTAACATTTTATTTGTGGAATTGCTGCCTACCTAAAATATGGAGTGTTATCCAAATCTAGTTATTTTCTTATTTTAAGAATTTAGGATGTGTTGAATATTATAATAATTTTTATTTTTTATACATTGATCATAGAAAGTAAGTAATTTAAAATAATGCAGAGTAGATTTTTAAGCCTACTTCTGTATTCAGGTCTATTTAGACTCAAAACCATTTAATTTTGCGATAAAATTAAAATTAACATATCTGTTAAGTTGTAGTTTTTTCTTGCATTTGCTTAATTTACTATTTTGTGAAATGTATTCATTTTCTTGTTTTGATTGCAGCATAAGACTATTCGTCTGAAAAAGGTTTACTTACACTGTGTTCGAGTCCTTTTGGACCCTTATAATAAAGTGGATGGATTTAAAAAGAAAAAGTACAATTTTCTATTTTGTAATATGAAGAATACATATATTTATAAAATGAAAATATATTTATTATTGTAGCAGTTGCATTACACTTATCTTCTCTTTTGGATACTAGATGGAGATACCTGATTAGGCCATTCCATATGGCATCCCATAATGCATTGCGATTGTAATTAGAAGGAGATGTGATGCTGAACTGAAAAGCCGCGGGCGTGAATGTCTTGTCTTTGTGTTTGTTTTGTGTGAATGTGATTATTAAAGAAATGTTTCCAACAACATTCGTCCTGTTACTTCCTGCACAGATCATAATAATCTACATACCACCACATTATTAATATTCATATGTATATATAAATGTATTATGTATTATTAATATGTATTATAAATATAGGTATATGTATATTTATAATATGTAATTTTTGTTTATATTTCATTGTTGGAAAGGTGTAATGATGAGAGAAATTCTAAGCATAAATATTTATTATAGGCAAGGTGTTCCAAAAAGTCGTTTGAGGAATTTCTTCAAACCTTTTTCATTAGACTGTCCGGGAATGAATGAATTCATAACCAATCGAAAACCGTTCAAGTGTTTTCACCGTAAAGTGATTTCCCTTTTCCTTGTACCAATTTTTATACTGATTCCAGCTTCTAACAGTGGTTTATTTATTAGTACAATGATAAATAGATTTTTATAAGAAATAGAAATTTATGGTATGTTATTGACTGCTTCAGATGATGAAGGGATTTTTTCAGAATCAGAAGATAACATTTCTGAAACTTCTCAATTATCTTCGGAAAACTATGATAATTTAGAAAAAACTGAATTGAGGAGAAGAAACTGAAATATAACCAATCTGTTCACTGATAAATCGATTCAGTATAGAAGTGAATCTTCTTTGAAAAACAGGTAACTGACCCTTCAATAATATTTTTGAAACTTTATTCACGGACCTATTATATATAATTTTTTAATAACTAATACATGAAGAGCCGTTAATTTTAGGTTGTTTATCACAAAAGACACCAAGAAAATTGCCATCATGAATGCAAATATAAAATAGAAACTTATATTTGAAGATAAGTGGGAAGATATTGATAGCAATAAATTTAGGGTCTTTATAGCTTTAAGGTTTTTTTTTTTTTTTTTTTGCCAGAGTATTCAAATCCTGCATTGATGTACACGAAGTGTGTGAGATGCAAAAGAAGAGCGAGCTATTTTCAGATCTACGATGAGTTTAAAAAGCCTATTTCATATAGCAAAATCTTTGATACTTTATGATCAATAAAAACGTTCCTGTGGGAGAAAAAAAGAGGAATTTGCAGCATTAACCATTAACTACTTGTTGGATATATGGTTAGACACAGTACCAAAATATTTTAATCCTAGCGCATATATGATCGTTGATGAGCGGTTAATTTTGTTTAGAGGAAACTATTCATTGTGATAATACATGAAAAATGGAAGATTATGGCGTTATTGAAGCTTTGGATATGACACTCATGCAAAACCATATCCCATTACCAAAAGACAGAGCTCAGTGGCCCCAAGCATTAAAAATGACTCCTGCTATATCTATGTATCACAGAGCTCAGCGGCCACAAGCATTAAAAATGACTCCTGCTATATCTATGTAACAGACAATAAATTTAAAAATGTATGCATGAAATATTTATGTTAATCGCACTTCAATCAAATATGCACAGTATGCATTTCTGAAATTACTCAATGAGGAGCATTTCACTACATTGGAAACACTGTCATATATTTTATCCATATATATGACAAAAAACATAGAAAAGAATATAATTTTCATTGCATTCGCTGCTGTTATTTTCAATTGCTGCTGTTATTTTAATTGCTGATATTATTTTTTTAATATTGAAGATATCTAATAAATATAACGAAGTTCATTCTATATAACCGTAAGTTAGCTTTTTTTCTGTAATACATGGAAGCTTGTAAAATGTTTGTATTGTTTTTTTGTATTTCTTTAAATTAAATGTGGATAAATATTCATAAAAAATGTTATGTCTTATATAGAATACTTTATTAAAGATAAATAGAAATTGTTTCATTAATTTTGTTTAAAATTTGAAATTGAAAGCGTTGTTAATAATTGAAATAAGAAACATTGTATCCATTTGGCCCCGAATAAAATGCGTGTATATTCAAAATGACTACAGCAATAGGGTTAAAATTATTAATTATAATTATTAAGCAAATATTTTGAAATAAATCCTGAACTCTTCACTTAAAGTGCATAGGACTCTCATTTCAAATATATAGGACTCTTCAGTTAAAATACTAAAGTATATATGGTCTACAAACTTTTATCATATTTTGTGACTACTTAAACATCCGACAACATTTAAGGATTTATTTCGCTTTATTACCTAAAGATAAATTTATTTTTCATGAGATACGAATTTTAAATTCGTCGACTTCCCAGAATGGCGAATATAATTACGCAAAAAATATGCTCTAAAATTTATTTACACTAAGCAATCCGTGTGACAAAAATAATGGAAATGTTGCGAAAAGCTTTTCAAAATATACATTTCCATGAAAAACAAGAGTTTTTGAGCAGAATAAAATGCTTGAAGAAGGTAGACATATATATGAATCATAGGAAATCCATCATATATGGGTCATGCTCTGAAATACCATCTAATTCGTCTTATTATCAGCATTTCTATCATATCAGAGAATGGATAGTTAATGATCGTCATTTTACAATTATTTGACAAATTCCTATGAAAATCTCGAAATCAAAGAAATTGAGGAAGAATAGTAAATGGGTTTAGCGAAACGATAATGCGTCTTTTCACAGAATCATTATTTTTCATCAATTTTTGACAAAAAAAGGATCATTAGACACGATTCTATATTTACCTGACATTGCATCGGACGAGTTTCTTTTTTTACGGTTTGTGATCAGCATTTTGAATCCTTCAATTAGATAAAGAAAATTCGTTACAAACTCTGAAAAGGTTTCACTAAAGCAACTTTAAAGCAAATAATGATAGGTAAAAAGAAAATTGTTGCAAAAGTTCATTGCAGTAGACAATGACTTTGAAGGAGATGCTATAAATTGCAATTTTTACCACTAAATTGATCATTTTTTTTATTCTACCACTTCAAGTGTTTTCGATCACAGTAGTATTTCAATTTGAGTTTAAAAATTGATTTTTTTTAAACTTAGTCCTTATCCTTTTATCTAGAACTTTATTAATACTAAGTAAACGTAAAGAAAACTTGGAAAATTGATCTTCCTATCAGGAATAGAATTTTTCTTTTATAATATATATTAAAAATAACTAATCAGTTAATCGCATTTTGGGTCAGTTTTTCAAAAATCATGTTATGAAGAATAACTGCTTAAATATTTCATTTTTTTATTGTTGAATTTCTTACATAAAAGCTAAAATTCAAGCAGAAAGCTCCAATCATTAATGACATGTACAACTAAATCATGTAAAAATGACATACTTTAAATGATTCCATACTAGAAGCAAAGGAAGTGCTCAATTTTTTCAACTAAAATATCTCATAAGTAGCAAAGCTTAATCAATTTGTCTGGACATGTCTCATTTTATATATCTCTGAACTTAATTAAATGAGATTCAGAATCTCCAAGAAAGACGATGTCGAACCATTTGAACTAAATGAATTTAACTTCTAAGTAAAGGGTGAGTCAAAATGTAGCAATTAATGGACTTCCTACACATTAGCTACGTTTTGAACTATTCAAGCTTATTTCATTAAATCAAAAGGCGGTCTAAATCTAGATTAGTTGCTTAACCTCTATTCACGAAACAGTATTTAAAGATAAAATGACTGGTAATTATTCATAATCTACTTCTTTCTACAGATATAAAAGTGCTAGTAAAAGTATTAGTTAAGTTAGTACTAGAAAAAGCTAGTAAAAATAAAAATTTCTAAGAAATTCTGTTTGATACTTTCTTTTTATTTAAAACATATTCTTTTGCTTAGTTTTAACTAATTTAAAAACATTAATTCCATAAAAGAGTTTTTAAAACACTTCTATTTATGTTCTAAAAATGATATTTTGTTATTCTAAACACTCGCATGCTTTAGTATTTGATTTTATTTCATTGTTATATATTTTATAATGAAATAGATATTTTCTTTAAAATTTATTAATAAATGGCATCGCTGATGTGGAATGAAAAATTAGTTAAATTATTAGACTAACAGTAGCTAACTTTTCCAAGCAATAAAATAATGCGTTGCCATTAATAGAGCACAAATTTCTAAAATTTTAAAACTTGAGTATATAGACAAGAGAATAAAAAATCTTTTACAATATTACATCTTTAAAAACATGAACAAATCTTATTAAATAAAAGCTTCTAAAACTTCAGATATTTGTGATCTGGGCACATACTATATAAAACCTGAAATACTGTTGTTACAAAATAACTATTTCTATATAAAGTGTTTTATATAGTAGAATACTATTGTATATAAAATTGTTTTATTGTATTGTTTTATATAGTATACTATTGTATTGTTTTATATAGTATACTAATGTATTGATTTATATAGTAGCAAACTATTGTTATTACTACTATATAAAAAATGAAATACTATTGTTTGCAAAACTTTTCCAGTAGATAACTAATAAACTTTCAATAAAGTTTCAAACTTGTAGTTATGATCAAGTTTTCTGTCAAGATTTAGTAAAGTTTTTAATACTGATTAACGTTATGACCAATGCATGAATGAAGATTTTGTCTAAATGTAATGCACTGCTATTGTCCCTTTGAAAAATGTCTGGCAAACATTTTGTACCTAGAAGTGTCTGTAATTGATCATTACGAAAAACTTACATTTCAAATTATCCTGTTTTACAAAAATCTTCAGACAGCTTAATTAAACTGGTGGTTTAAAATGTTCAATAATTTCAAATGAATTCGTTTTCTTTTTGGCAATAAAATATAATATGTTAAGTTACTAAGAATTACTGAATTCCAAAGCTCTAGGAAAGGAAAATAATGCAATCATTTTTTCACTTATTTAAACATATTTAAAAATAAAGCTAAACATTCGGTTACTTAAAATATTTATATAGAAGAAATCCGAGTGCATAAATAAATCTATAAAAGTTTTTTTCTGTTGTGTAGTCAAGGAAAATGATATGATGTGGTACTTTTAAGACTTAAACATAAAAAGTGTATATAAGAAACGATAATGTGCCCGGGAAAGAATTTTCATAATTTATCCAAAAAAAATGGCTCCGAATTATTAAATGGAGAAAAAAATAGTAAAGATTAAGCATTATAGCAAAAACTATTAAATGCCTAGAAGAAATCGACGTTAACATGAAAATGGAAAAAAAAACTCTTTCTCTTGAGGAAGAATACAAAACATCTTGTTGTGCAGGAGTTTTTATCTATTCAAATGTTAATATTTTTTCACATGCCATCTTGCAAAATATTACATTAGATTTTAAGATAATGGAGAAAGGTAATCTATTTTTTAGGTATCACGAAAAAAAAAAAAACATTAAAACAATAATCACTTCTCTTCGAAGATTTTTTTTTCAAATGCAGCCAAATACATTACATCTAAAAGCAAATATTAATCACAGGGTATAAAAGCTTAGGATAATTTTTCAGTAATTCTCTGAATATATTAAAATCACCCTAGAAGGTGTCACTTTATATAAAATTCCATTTTTTACACACTTTTTTATAATTTTCATTCATTTATCAGCCCAATTTATACTCTTCTTTTCCTGCATTGTTTATGAGTTAATAGCTTATTTTTTTAAGGTTGAAATTTAACCTTTCAATGAGCGAATAAAAACTAATATATGCTCCTTATTAATTTTAGCGATTTTTCAAAACTATATATTAACGTTAAAAAAGAAAAGAGAAAATTAAAATACTTTCCAATATATTTAATTGAAATAATTGAATGATAACCAAATTTGTATTTCAGGAATATATGGTAATGAAATTGCCATGTATTTACAATTTAAAAATAATGTTATGTAAAATGTCATTTATGACATAATTAATAAAAATAGTTCCTATTCTGTGCACATTAGTATACATCATATATTATGCATTTTAAATGATATTTATACAAACATTCTGGAATACACTTTATCTAATTAGGCAATGCCACATGTTGAGAAACCGCAAGACTCTATAGTTGGGCCATTTCTCAAAAAAACAATCTAAACTGTCTTTCCCTAGATGGGTAGTTTGAGTCTGAATATTAGTGAATTATATATTTTTATATAAAATGCATTCTGCAAAGTTATTCAAGTATGTATAGAGAGAGATTCCTAAGAAGTTTACTCTTCTTTGTATGAAGATAGTAATTTCCATCATAACATTTAGTGAACAAAAAACTGTATATAAAACAGATGCACGGTAAATTGGTTGTTTCTGGCAACTCTTTTTACGACTATTGCATAATAAAGAACGTAGCTGTCAAAAAAAATCAAATGCCACAATCATTATTGAGGATTTGAATTTGTCATTTCGCTGTTTGTCGAGGTTGGAAGAAACATGCTATTTCTTGAATATTTTTTCATAGCTAATATCAGATTTTTTTTTTTTTTTGCTAATAAAAGCGATAATGAGCGGATGAATTTAGAATGGAGAAACAATGAAATATTGTACTGAGCTTAAACATGTAAATTTACATGATGATGGATATTTCCATCACACTATTTTTTATTATTTTAGCTTATATATTTCCTACTAAGATTTTTAAAGCATTTTTCCTTTAATCTAGAGCAGAGGTTCCGAAACTTTTTTTTTCTCGTAGACCACTTTCAAAGCTTTACTATTACTACTAAAGACATCCTGCTGCTACATTTCTACTGTATTCCCAAAACTCCTAAAAAATATCACCCTAAATTGGGGGTGTTAAGAAGAAAAAAAAAGTAGCACATTTTCTTGTGTCCTATGTATTAAAATATACTTGTGGTTATACAAAATTACAAACATTTATTATTACAAAAAATCAACAATTGACAAAAAAACAACAATGAACTCTGAAATGTAAATCAACAATAAAAAATAGTCATACATTTAATGAGACGGATGTACTTGATGAATTGACAGCAAATTATCAATATTTGGCTTCAGTTTTGTAAGAAGTAATCTCAAATCTCCTCGTTCTGTGATGTTCAATCTGCTCCTTTTTTTTTTTTTTGTTAACAGGTTGGTAACGGCACTAAAACTTCTTTCGACAAGATATGACGAGGGAAACGCTATCAAAAATTTTCTCGCAATTTCCCACAGCCCAGGATAGTTTTCTTGGATTTCTGCCTGCAGCCGAAATGTTTGATATCCTTTTTTTAAATTTCAATTTCACCTTCAGTTCCTCGTTGGTGCTAAGCTCAAGTAGCTCCTCTTGTAATACCACATTCGCCTCTTCCGTTTCATCAAATGGGGTTATGATCCATGGTGGTATTTCCATTGTCAGAATATCTTCAAATCTATTTTTGAAGTCATCATGCAGGGTATTTAAATGCTGAGCGTATGTCTGAATATCCTCATCAAGACATTCTATCTGTGACAAGTGCGGAAACTGGGAGAATTCGCGCCGACTAATATTTTGCTTCATTAATTTCAATTTACCAAGAAAAGCCGAAATTACGCCCTTTGTTTTTATTAAATTAAGGCTGTCCCCTTGTAACTGCAAAATTTTTGTTCTTTATTATGAAAACTTTAAAATTTTTCGTGGACCTCCACTTACAACTTGTGAACCCCTGTTTTCTTTTCACGTCTACATGGCCCCCGTGTCGTCTCTTATGGACTCCTGGGGTATCCACTTGGACCACTTTGGGAACCTATGTTCTAGAGCATAAATTATATCAACCTTATTTATGTTACAAAAAATCATGCAGAAAAGGGTTAAAGTACTAAAAAAAACCGAATGGCAAATATTTAAGCTATATTATGAATAACAGACGCTGAACTTATTTTTGAATACATTTGCTCTGATTATTATATAATGAGATTTTTATTATATATTTATTTCTCCCTTTTTTTTATATATTTCATTTTGACAATACAATATACTAGAGGTGCTTTATTCTCCTTAACGATAATCTAGCTTTGTTTTCCACATCCTTTTGTTTGCTAAAAAGAAAGAGCTTATTTCAGCCATTCGGATTTATATCATATTTGGCTTCTTATATTTTCAAACTCTAAAATCATGCAGTATTCCCACTGTCCCTAAAATGTTTTTATAAAATAACCTAAATGAATCCCAAATTTTTAACAGTCTGGTAACCTTTAGCTTCATGTTATCTGAGAGTCGTTTTACCGTTTGTATGCTAGGGGTTATCTAAAGCCCTAAATCTCCATCCTCTTTAACTTCAGAATAACAAAGGCTATAATTATATAAGTGGCAGCTAGGGTCCATTAAAGTGACTTTATGTTAAGCCACAAGATCACTTAAAGCACAAACTAACGACAGTGTTTGAAGTTAGAGTTCTTATCTCTGAAATGATAAGAGATACAGATTAATGTTCAACGTTATAAAACATCATTAACTAATTCAAAAAGACACCTTGCCCTCATTAATAGTAAAACAGTAATTCAGGGAATTTAAGAAAACTGCAACAGTTATAAATATATTAATCATGCTTTAATATAGAGGCAAGGATTTCTGAAAATATAGTTTACTCATTTTCTGTCATTTGCACTTAACAATTATATTCTACAATGGCATGTCACATTTATTTGGATATTTGATTAGTATTATGTATTTATTATTTTGGATAGTGTTATGTGTTTGATGCTGTGAGGTTCTCTCCTTGTTTTTTGTGTCAAATTTTAAATATTAGCTAAACTTGTGTTAATTTAACTTATAAATTATTAATTAAAACTAAACTTATAACTTTTTATTTTAAAAATAACCTCTCCTCACCAATCAGTATTAAAAGTGGCAGAAAACTGAGTTATATTGATTGGATAATATTATTATAGGATAAAAATATTATCGTTCCTTCTATAAGTCGAATTAATATTTCGTCTATTTATATATATATCAAAATTATAATCATTATTAATTAATGATTATCCGTACATGGCAATTTACATTATATATGGAGAGAAAGCCAGATGGATAGACTTTTTATTATTTATTTAATATAAAATATTTTGAGATATTCGTTAACTCGAATTAATGTAATGTTTTAGATTGCTACAAGAATTTTATTACAGGATGGGGCAGAAAACCCCAGACAAACAATTTTTAATATAACTTTAAAAGAAATAAAAATAAATGAATTAACAAAATATAACAAATAATAATAAGAGTATACTTTTACTAATAAATAAATTTAATATGTTTCAATGTGACCGCCTTTTGCAGCGACGCAGAGGTGCAAATATTCAATGAAATTTCCGTCAATGGGTCGCAAGTCTTCTACCTTTAATCTATCAAATTCCCGCCGAAGCCATTGCTTTAGAGAGACCGAACTTTTATATTCATTATATATTAGATAATATACACGTTGTAGTGTATTCCAGAAGTATCGATGTTTATAAATTGTTTATTTAGGACACAGCTGATTTGTCCCGATAACTGTCTTGCAACAATATCATCGTATTTGTTCACTTGAATTACCTTAAAGTTGTGATCTTAATCCAGTCGAATAATTGAAGATTTCAGTTTGAAGCAACCAGTAATAAGATGTGTAATTAAGTTATTATATAGCTGTTATTTAAATTGCCCTAATTTATGCTATTTCGATATAGAAATTTTCCTATTGTTTTCGTCTGATTTTACGCTAAATTTCTCAAGAATATTGTTATTTATGATTCAAGTTAAAGCATTTAAATTCATTAATAGCTGTGTGACATTAAAGGCTTTTTAAGCATAACTTTAAACTATGATATGGAATTATGATAAATTGATTAAACATATTCGATTTATTGTTTATTCCTTGACATTTTTTAATTATTCAAACAGCAGTTGCTCATTATTATGGACACTATAAATTCTTATAAGCCAGAAATGCTCATGATTGTATTTTGATTATTGAATAAATATCAGAGTTATTGGCATTTAATCAAAATGCAAAAACAAATGAAAGAAAATATAGAAACTGACCAAATATGAAATTCGAGTTTCATAGTCACTGCAATTGTATGACGCTGCAAATCCCTATACCTAGAAAGCTGACAGTGGTCATTTTGAGAGTTGACATAGAAGCCTATATCATGTTTTCTACTCTGTTTTTAGTTGATGCGCGCTATTTATCTTTCATTTACGGAAATTTGAATACTATTTGGTGAGAATTAACAGTGAATAGGAATATTGATAAAATCACTCACCAATCATCTGCAACTCTTTTTGTGTTCCAACTTCATTGATATGGCGGATGTGCATTTCTTCAGACAATCTTCATTTCTTCTCTTTTTAGACATATATATTTTTCTTGTGATGTCCCAAAGAACAGTTGCTAAATTAAGCTATTGGAAAAAGAAATATTTAAAATGTTGCATAATTTATCTGAAACTGAATTTTTTTAATTATTTAGATCGAAATTTGTTTCTAAATGAAAAATGTGATCCAGCATTAGTGGAAGAAACTTTCTTTCTCTTTCTTTCAAGCGAAGTGTCTTTTTTCCCTCTAAATAAGAAAATAAAGAAAATATATTGTGTACGTACCTAATGTGCAAGTACTGGATGTGAAACAAGTCGAAGAGAAAGAAGAAGGAGATTCAAAAGCAGAATAAAATACTGGAAAAGAGCATCTCTCAATCGCTTTCAAAATGATCAAGAAGAAAGAAGTAAAAAAAGAAGAAAAAAAGAAGAAATTCGAGTGGATTTCAGAACTTTCTGATTCTCTCTCTTTGTTTTAGAAAGGCTCTGTCAGTGAAATGTATTGAGAGGAATATCTGTAACGAGTTTATTTGCCATATAGGCGCAAAATGTTAAGTAAATGTGCAAGCGCATGGAAGTGTTTTATAAGCAAAAAGATTCTGCATTTCATACAAGACTGCACTTATGCAAATGGTCACAGAAACTTGCAAGTTACTTTGAAATATATCTTTAGAGAAATGCAAGTTTTAATTTCTTAAAGCCTCTGTTTCAAAAAAAAATGAAGAACACGACTTGGGGACTAAACTTTATCTCTGAAGTAATAACTCATAACAAATTCAAAGAAATCCGAGATATTTATGATATTATTTGAGGTCAACATGACCGGTAAAAATTAAAACAGATTAATTTACTTTACTTCTTGAGAAATGGAGAAAGTTTATTGAAAATTGATTACTTCCTTATAAATCAGGTCAAAGCATAACGGTAATAGGAGCAACAGTTTCAAGGAAAGGTCCTTATCCCAATTAAATACAGTATGTCGTAAAAACTGGGTTAATTTTCATATAGCAGCTAATGTTGGTCAAAATGTTTATTGAACGGATTTCGAAATTTAGGGAAAAAATGAAAGTAGATCCACTAATTAGATAGGTAGAAGGCATGCAGTTTGTAATTTGGCTAAGTCATCCCCAGTAGATTTCATTCTACTGGAAGAAACATAGTAGCTAACAACTTCAACATCAGATAAATGCAGTAATAAAGTTTATATTGCAGATTATGTTTGATCAAAATATTTACTGTAAAATTTTCTAAAATTAGGGAAAAAAATGAATGTATATCAATTATTGAAATGTATGGAGAACAAGAAATATGTAGTTTAATAAATTCATTTCATTATACTAAGAAAAAAACCTCATTACTAATAATATTTTTCTATCATTAAAACTACCTAAAATTTTATGAAATAAAGATTTTTGCTTATTTTACCGAATGCAGAATTTATATTCTTTTAAACTATAAAACATATAAATTATTTATATTCAGAAAAGGACAACTAAGTTCAAGCAAAGATTTTAACTAATTTTAACTACAATAGTACCACTCTGACTGGTAACCAAAGAATTAAATGAAATAAAAATCTAAGATTTAATAACTAAATATATCGTAAAACATTGCTTTGAATCTTAGCTTTGGTCTGTTAAAAAGAGCAATAAAAGCGCCAGCATGTAGTCTTTTGATGCATATGGAAAACGCCTTCTATCTAATCAGTTTTTCACTGTAAATTTCTCTAAAAGCTAAAAGGTATTGTTATCATAGATATAAAAGTGTGCAAAATTTCAAGATCGAAACCCATCAGAAAGTGAAAATGATGTCGACGGAAGCTATTTCCTTACAAATTTCAGATGAATCAATTCTAAAAAAATAATTAAAAAAAAGTTAGTATTCAAATTACAACTAAAATATATGTCAGCTGCCATTGCAAAGTAAGATTGAAGTTTTTAAGAGTGTTTAAAATCCAATTCACAAAAAAACCCTACTTTGTTTTAGTATTAACTATTGATAAGACATTTTCACTCTTATAATAGATTTAAAAGTATTTTTTTTCATTTTTGTGTTGCAACCGTACAAGTATACAAAAAAACATATTTTAGGAATTCGGAAGAATATTTAATGTAAACTAACAATTTTTGAAAAAATTAATTCAACATTTTAAGAAAATATTAAACATTTTTATCATTATAAATTTTTAGAAATAAATACTTTGAGACATTCATAAAATAAAAGGGAAGAGATATATCCATACCAGACTGTATAACAGATGTGTGTACTTTGCTTTTCCATATTTAATCTAAAAATAAAACTGCATACATATTTCCACAAAGTAGTCTTTCTTTAAAAAAATCACGTTTTATCTGTATAAGAGCACATTGCATTAAAAATGGTTTCATACAAGAACGGAGAAAGCAAGGAAAAATGTAGCCGTAAGTCCCCTTTCAGTCAGCTGAATTCATAAGATTAGAATAATACATTGGACCGCATTTTGTTTTTAAATTACATACGAGTGTACTTTTTTGTCAAGGCTAAACTTTACTTCTTTTGTATTGAGCAAGTCAAAATAGAAAGTTTTTTTTAATTTCCTACGAAAACTTCGAATTTTTGTTGCTTGCTTCAAAATTTATTAAAAAGAAGGAGGAGTCATTATACAACCATGTTCAAAATTAAGATCATAACGCGTTCTTTACAATAAGTCAAACCTGCTACAAGTAAAATTGATAAAATTTGTATATATTTTGAAGAACCGGTAGCACAATGTTAGCTTCTAGTTTTCATTAAAGGGTGTTTAGCGTAAATTTTATAGCATAATATACAATTTGACTGGGACTTTTGGCTACAGTATTGCAAATATTGCCACAAGTTCAACTGATAGCAAGAAGAAAAAGATTTCATAATCGTTTAGATGATTCATTAATACGCGAAGTCCTTGGAAATCTTGAACCTCAAGAGGCTTCAAAAGCAGGTATTCAGGAAGTAGAATCAATTCCAAACGTTCAATAGTTAAACTGCCATCACTAGGAAGCTAGGTTCAAGACTACACAAGAGCCCTCACTTTCGCAGGAACTATGCTCGGCATTAAGTGCACAACGACGTCGGTAGACATAGGGAGAGAGGACTGCAGAGATTATTGCAATGTTTGGAAAAATATTTTCCAAACAAGCAATGTATCTAGCATGGAAAGCCATTTACACCGTACGTCTAAGACAATGTCTTTCTCTGAGAGTAGCACAAAGAAGAGTCCGTTTGTCATAAGCACATCGTTTTTGGATATACCAGGATACTTTTCATTGATAAGTGGAGATTCAGCACACAGAATTCTTTTCGACAAATCTTCAACTGGATTGAACCTGGGACCTGTACTCTCCAACGTTAGTAAAAGCGGCCATTTTGATGGCTGAGAAATCCATCTGGGTGGCATCAAGTGAGCAATAACTTATCGATGATCGTCTTTTATATGGTAGCTATGACGCTAAAGGGATAAAAAAATCTTTGAAGCCATGTGAGGTTTTACATAATTTCTGAAGTCCTGGACTTATTTTTATATGTTTTATATTGTTGATGATTTTCTTGGAAATAACATTTGGCAAATGGAGTAGCCGGCGAAATCTACAGATTCTTACTAATATAAACAAAAGTATAGTAGCAAAAATTAAAGATAATTCGGAAAAGTGTCACATTATGATATATATTTCTGTTGAATTTAAATTTTTAATTAAAAGTGTGACATAAAACGCCGTGAGATTAAATTATTTACTTTGCTTGTCAAAACATTTTATAAATTATGGTTTCTTAAAGAATAATATATATGGCTGAAAACTTAAAAGTATGTCAAAAGACTTTTTTTATCCATAGTTTATATTTGGAGGAAAAAAATTACAATTCGTTAAAAACATTTTAGGTAAAGTTTTATGTAAAAGTACTGAAAATCTTTTAATTGAAAGGCGGTAAAGAAGAATACTCTGAATGTTCTCCGTCTTTTAATAAAATAAATTCTTCTGCATTTCACATATGAAAGTTCTGTGAAATGCAGAAGCTTGAATATAAAATATTTTGAAGATAGTAATTTTTTTTATCTAATTTAAATCTTCAATAAATATATGGTCTTCAAAGCAAATGTAGGTAGATATACAAAATTCTATATTTTTGAATAAACAATTGCCATTCCTTTCCGATTCCATTTAAAATATGCCAATTATTTTTTACATAGTTAACAAAAGATTTTTTTATTATGATAGTAAAATCTTAGATTTTAAAAAGACACATTACATATCCGTTGTTTTTTAAGTATTATTGAAAATATTTTGATAATTATTGTAATATAACATTCAAATAAAATCACTATGAAAAAAGCAATTATTTTCCTACTCCTTTAATTCTTAAAAGTTATGTATTCAAATTATCTACTAATTTTTGTAAATATGGATACGTTGCTTCAAATCATATTTGCAGATTTACTTAAGTATATTAGACAAAATTATGCTAATATTTTGTTAATACAACTATTATTAAAGTTACTGTAAAATTTTTACTCTTGTCTCTAGTAGGAAATGAGAAAATTTATCACTAATTCATTTTATGCCTTGAATTTTAAAAAGCAAAGCCTCTGAATGTCCAATGCATGGGAAGATTTTTATTATATAAGAGATAAAAATCTTTAAAATTTTAAAAAAATAGTATTGATGAAATACCTACCATGGAGTAAAGGTTTTATGATAATTTACGCCCGAATTTCGTTTATTAACGGAATAAACATCTAAATAACGTATATTATATAAATGGGATAGCGTTAAATTTTTGGAGTGTAGGAGCAATGAAATAAACCAATAAAGTAAGACAAAGTTTTTATGAATTTTTGAGTACTGTACCCGATTAAGAAAAAGATTTATTTCAAATGATTTAAAGAATAAGCATGTGAAAAATAATACTTCGGATTGCTCCTATAAATTACTTCTTCGGAAGCATAAACACACGCGCGCGCACGCGCATACACACACACACACACACACACACACTCATATATATATATATATATATATATCAGAAATTTAAATCAAGACACACATTATTAAATTTTTCCTTATCAGAAAATCGAAGTATTACTATTTTTTTTCTGTTAAAAAAGGGAAATTTAAATTTATTCATATTATTATTAAATGGCCAAAAAATCCTTAATTTTAAAATAATTATATTTTAAATTAATATTTAAATTATAACTTTTTTCTAAAATCCATTATTTATATAAAAGCTACATATTTTTCTTTAATTCGCCCCTTTTACAAACGCATTGTGTAAGAGAGATCCATGTCACGCCAATAACATAAATTAAATTAATATATTTCTAATTTAGAAGAGCCTTCTACATCAAAATATTTCAACAAGTTTCATAACCAGCATAATATTTATAATGCGAATAAAAATGTATGTATAAATTTAGATAAATAGAAATAAGATAATATATCCTTTATTTAAAAATAAATGCTGAAGCATGTAAATAAACAAAATAGAAATTAAATTAGATATTGCATTGTACGTTATTTGTATTTATTGAAATGTACGATTTTTTTTAAATTTTAATGTCTTCTAGTTTTATTAACAGCAGCCTGTATAAAATATATAGGCATGATTATTAATACAGCTTTAACTGTAGACTTAACTTTCTTGAAACAGCTTTGTGATATTCAAAAAATAACTTCACTCCTGCGTATCATAAATTAGATAAAAGCATGAGAGAGAAAAGTGAACTGAAAATATTACTTATATTAAATTTATTGATCCGTGTCATATCGAGAATGATGATATACCTATTCAAAACCAAATCATAGTCACGCACTCCATTTATAGAAGCTAAAAATTTTCGTTTTTCAAATTCTATACTTTTTTCATTTTTAATATAAAAAGGAATGAATATAGAACAAGAAATACAGATTTCATACGCTGGCAATGTGCCATACAAAGAAGAAACTTTTTGTTATACGTTATGTTTGAATTTTAGCATTCACCACATGGATAGTATAGATTTAAAATAAAATTCTATCTGGCGCATAAAACTTCAAATAGACTAGAGACGATGTTTTGTTGAATACTGGAAAACCAGTAAATTGGAATGAATAATATATGTAGCTATTTTTATTCTTCAGGAAATCCCTTCGGTTTAGAAGAGTTTTTGTATTTGCAAGAATCCACATGATTCTTGATTCCACATGAGATCTTCGAAAATATCTTAGAGAGAAATTGAACAATTTTTAAGGTTTAGAATCAAAAGAATAGTTACAAAGCAATCATAAAATCGGAATACGAAAGTTTTAGATGATTCAGAATATGTGACATATTTACCTATAGTCTCTCTTATATGTCTGAATAATAGCAAGGGGTTTTTTTACATATTTTCCTATCGGTTTTAGAATGTCTTCAAAAAATGGAAAGCGTAATAGGCATGCGTTCTTTATCTTCATGCGTTATCAAAACATTTTCCGTGGAAAAAAGAAGTGTAACAGTCACCACTGTTTCATTTTTTAAAATATTTACTATAAGATATTTCAAGAGAATATCTGAAAGAAAATGATGTTTATATGTATTCATGATGTTATGATGATGTATCAATGATGTTTATTCATTTTTTTGAATATTTACTATAAGATATTTCGAGAATATCTGAAAGAAAATGATGTTTATATGTAGTTAGTTTAGTGTATTTAAAATATTTCAAATTTAAAAGTTTTTGAGAAAAAATTATAGAAAAATACGAGACTAATTTGAGTATTTAAAATATAGATTTAAGCATAGAAAATAATATATAAATATATATTTACTATATCTGTAATTTTATTAATAATACAACAAGTATTTAGTGTTTATACAATACAGGATATTTTGTAAGTAATTTGTATTTATTATACATCATGTCATTGAATACTTCAAATAAGTAAAAAATTACTTAATTTTTTATTGAATTAGCAGCTAGTTTATTCATCAAGAAATGTTTACTGGCTAAATTATTTTAAATACAAGTTTAATAATTTATTCAAAAAATAATACTAACGTTACAAATTCTTAAAACTACTCCCATCATAAATTGATTAAAATAAAAACTTTTAAAGTTCATAATAACTCCTTTGTTGTTAAGGTAGATTAATAATAGAAAGCTTAATTAATTCATTAAGGTGCATTTTTCTTATATAGATGAATGATAGTTTAATTAATTATTTTAAAAACTTCCTTTGGTTCTGTTTAGTTAATGTAGTTTTACCGTTTATTTTTCGCTTTTAATTACATTATTCGGAAATAATGTACTGGTGGTCCCTGTACTAGACTGTACTGATGGTTTGAATAAACATAATCATAATATAGAATTTCTCTAGTTTAATTAAATGTTTTATAAAAAAATAAATTGCGAAATTCTGCGACACATCACTGCATTAAGGAGAAAATAACGTAAAATAAAGAAACATGAAACTTTATATATCCTAATTATATTGATACTAAGAAAATTAGTTAATTTATAAAAAATCATTTTTAACATCAATTCTTACTTTAACTAATCAAGGAATACATTTTTAGATTATATGAGTGTATCCTTACACGATCCAGTCTAAAAATATGAAAATAGTTATAATCGTAGTTGGGTCTTAAATAAATTAACTTAAGTAAATTAAACTACTAGGAATTTTAGCACTATTCATCATACACGTTATTCCTGTCAAATATATATCGCTTTAAAAGTATTCTTGCAGCAATATTACTTTAAAAATGAATTGTTTTCATTTTAAAGACATTTAGATAATGTAGTAGTAAATCAGCATATTGTAATTTTATTTTCCATCAACTTAATAGAAATTTTAGATAACTGATAAGAGTTATTTTGTAAGGTAAATTAAATATGAAATGACATATTAAAAATACTGTTTTAAATTATTATCAAATAACTGCATTAATGAATAAGAAACATCTAGGAGAAAATATCTACAAAAAGGAGACAATAATAAATATTTTTCTTATGGCGATCATCAAATGAAAGTTTAGTTTACCTTTTAATTCTTTTGAATATCGCACCATAAAGCGTTAGTGAATTGGAAGCATAGATGCGATTATTATTTGTCCAAAAGTTAGCACCATCAATTAGTACCTATGGAACTGAAATGTATTCTTGATTATTTCGCATTTTTCTAATTCAGATTATACATTTTCTTTCTTTCGTTCTTTTTATTTCTTTCAGTAAAAGCGATATTTTTTTAATCCAATAATTCATCTTTATACCTTTGCATACTGAAATTAAGCAGAAGAAAAAGAAAATTTATATTTTATTCCCAGGTTTTAGTATCATAACTATAAGTGTCCTTAGATGTAGAATTACTTAACGCAGTACAATTTACGAATAGCAGATAATTTAATAACCTAAAGATTAAAAAATGATTTAAAGAAACATTTAGCTCTATGTTTAATTACTCATTTTAAGTTTTCATTATGCAAATGACAACTTGATGCTTTCTCTTTTTTATTGTTTCTTCCTTATGGTTCAAACCACAAATCATGCTCATTTATTCGAAAACTATAATCTAAAGATTCTCTGAAATCACAAGATATCTCTTAGAAGCAATAATATTAATTAAAAATTACTAAAATATCATAAGTGGAATGTTTTGTAAATGTTTATATGTCATTAAGAAACGTATGATGTTACTATATATAACTTGACACTTTATAACATAAAATACTTCCAAAAATCTTTGGTTATACATTAAAAAAGACATTTTGTATTGTAAGTTGAGATATGTAGGAGAGAAATCGACCCGCATTAAAAATTCTGATTTCCTCCAATACCAAATTAAAATAACTTTTTCATTGTCATTACAAAACTTTGAAAATGGTTAAAAAAATATGAAGCAATGCTAAAATATATTATTAAGAGTCATCAAATTTAGTGCGTATTTTCAAAACTAATTCTTAAGGAGACAAAAATTGTAATAATTTAATATTATCTAAAAGTTCTCTTTCTGAATCTCAAATTAAGTATATTGTCGATTTCAGTTGTTTATGTAATGCAAAATGCAACTTGCATTATTTAAGTGCCCTTAGATGTAGATGGGTCCAAATAACTTCCGTTCCGGTGTTATTTGAACTAAAATTTTATCAATTTACTTTATATATATAAAATTAATTATTGCTTTAGAAAATACTTAATTACAAACAAAATAGCAAAAGGTTATCAATACAATTAAAATTTTTAAAGCTATTTTTGCTAAAATGTTTTTAAAAATATGAATATAAATTTTTTGGATATAATTAAAGTAGTTAATGTATCTCATAGATTAAGAACATTTACAGAAAGAAAAAAACGTTTTAAGTTTTGACGAATTTCAGACTACTTTAACCCCTCCACATAAGAAAGCTCATTTTTCAAATTACGTCTATTTTTCCGAAAACTACAAAGCAATGCAAATTTGAAAATTCATGTAATGATATATATTCAAAAAATTTTGATTTATAATAAATTATGGACAATATTCATATATGGTTATTGTTTGTACCCCAATTTGCATGTGACAACTCAAAAAATTCACCAATAAGGTAAATGAATTTTGGTTTATGATTTAACCTTGAAAGTTAAAGATGGGTATTCAATTTTAGATAAATTGTATCCAAGGATTAACAATCTGCTGATCATACAAATCTCTTGAAAGTAAATGTAATAATTCAAGACCATAACAAAATACACAAATTTTTAAATAGCTATTTCTAATTGCTTATATAATCTTGGTTTTCAACTAAATTTTTTAAAGAATAAATTGATATCTGTTTGTAATACCGTGAGTATGAACAGGATTATAAAAAAAGGCAAAACTGGTCATATTGTGAAATTCAGTACCTGATATTGAAACCAGAATTCCAAAAGTGTATTTAATTTTGAATCTAATAAACCTGAATATTACAAATTCTACTAGGCCGCCTTCAATTTGCTGTAGATTTAAACACAAAACATATTTTTATATATAAGAATACAATAAAGTCAATTACGACACATTCCATGTTTCTTTTTTATTGCATAACAAACATAAATTGATTTCAAGAAAGCAACAGATCACAAAGTTAATAGATATTTCAACCATATGAATTTATGGAGTATTTCAATAAAATTTAAAAGAATTCGGGAAGAAAGAAGACAATTTGAATTTCTCTACATATTTGTTCAAGTAAATGATTAACCATATTACTTGCTGCATTTGATTTTTTTTTTCATATTAAATGTTTTTAAAAAAATTTAGGTGAGAATATTTTTTCGAAACCACTTACATTACATTTTGATTTTTTAAGTGGGAATATTATTTTAGAAACCACTTATGTTCAATTTTGTTTTTCAGCTCCTTTTGAGACATATTAGTGAAATTACATTTTCCGGTATATAATAAAAAAAGACGGCAATATGAATTCAAATATCTTATAATCAAATATGAATTCAATATTAAAATTTGCGAAGTTTACTCAAAAAAGAACCAACAGTTTCTACTTGGGAAGACTAGGTATCGTTATTATACATTTTTTTAAAGAATTATTTTAAAGAATCTGTTACAAGTTATTTTACGAACATCCTTTGAAACTTACTCTAACTATTAAGGATCAATAACATATTTTTTTTAAATTACAATTCAACACAATTAAATTTCTGCATACTTATGTTATACTAAGTTATGACTTGCTTCACACTAAGGTAAGGTATTTGAATGGGGACTTTTCTTACATTCAAAATGTTAACAGTATTTTTTTGTTTCTATTATTTTGTATTTTCTATGGAAAAAATAGGTCTATGAACTGTATTCAAAATACATTTGACTTCATAAGTTACTCTAATGAACGATTTTTAAAATTAATTTCCGAATTATAGTTTTTACAAATATGTAATTTATAAAATGAGTTCTTGTATGCAACATTCATATATATATATATATTTCAATAAGCACACCGATCGAGCTTTTTTTCCACATCGATCAGACTTGCCGAAGATTTGTAAAGTTAGGGTAGTTACCATGTATCTTAGAAATTGTATGATATTTTAAAGATTTAATGGTGGTGAAGATTTTATCAACATTGTGATTTGATAGAAAATAAAGGAAAACTCTTTATTTTAGATCTTAATAATTTTCTTTTACTTTCATTTGGCAAATCCATTGCCTCATCTCTCTCTTTTGGATCTTCTCTAAAACAATTTTATTTATTTATTTCATTTTTGCTATCCTCTTCTAGATGGAAAAGTAGTGCTGATGTTTTCGGGTGCTTTTTTTCTGATAACCACCAATTTTAACCACCAATCTAGACTTGTGGAATATATTGTTTTCCATTCAATCATTTCGATGTGTCTGAGACGGCTACAGTTGTTAATTTGAATTTATTTTTGACACTTCCCATTTCATATATCTAAGACTATTATTGTCCATCTGCGTACCTTTTATGATATTTTTCAGACTTGGATCGATAGAAGTTTTTTTTTTTTTCTTCCGATAAAAGTGGATTTTCTGAAACTGTAGAAAAAAATAAATGCAATGGATTTATTATTTAAATGCTAATAATTTATTATTTATAAACGCATAAAGTACAGTATTCATTTTTTATGGCTGATTTGGTTTTCTCAGCATGAGGGCAAGTTGTTTTCTTGGAGATAATTGGCAAGTTATTCTGTTTAGGTGTTAGAAAACTTATTTCAGTAAGCTTAGGCTAGCACATTGTAATATTTAATTCGTTAAGAAGGCTGTTGAATCAGTTATTTACCAATACTTGACAGACTTACTCACTACTTGAAATTTTTGGATTTAATTAGATTATATTAATCGATTAAATGATTGATTATATTAATCGATTAAATGTAATCGATTATATTAATCGATTAAATGATTGATTATATTAATCGATTAAATG